>SJXQ01001101.1:112486-174019 GCA_006408695.1 Aepyceros melampus
GCTATGCCTTCCGCAATGACATCTGTCTAGTTTGAGAAGGACACCTGTCTGGCTGCAAGAACACTGAGAGATGCTCTGTACCTCTTCAAAAGTCTTGAGAGTTATAGATGGCACAGTCACTTTCGACAGCCCACTCCATCCTCTGGAAGGAATAGACCATGGCGCTCTCGACCAGTAAGCCACTCAAGATGGCCAAGAAGGTGAGCTTGCGGTTGATGTTTAGGGTCACTGAAAAAGAAAAGGCAACTGATAAGTTCTCAAGAGTTTAAATGAAATTGGCATGTAAATTGTGTGGCAGTGTGTATGGAATGGTTTTGTAAAACTGTTTCTTAGAAAATGTCTACTTGTTCTTATCAATCTATATTGTTACTTTTCCATCTGCAAAGCTTTTGGGAGAACCAAAGCATCTGCTGATGACAAAACACCAAGCTGCTTCTGGTCTCATTAAGACAGAGTCGCATGAATATTAAACAGGAAAATAAAAACTAGATCTTAAGGTTATAAAGAGAATAGCAGAAAAAAAATGGATACTCTTGGTTTTATAGTTTAAAGATGCTAAGCATTATAAGAAATATCAGATTAATACACTCATTTACAATAGCACTTCTTACAATGTATGGGATAAATGATGACACGCAGGGCTGCTTTACCCTTCCTCAATGTAGTAAGAGTTCTCCTGAGTTGTGAGGCAGATACCTGGCACGCTAGCCTGTCTTGACAACTGCCTGGCCATGGAACTGTGCACAAGTCACCAAGAGCTCATTCGTAAAGTGGAGGTAATAACAGTTGCCCTGCTGACTCCACAGGGCTTGCCTGGCGGCTCAGTGGTAAAGAACCCACCTGGCAATGCACAAGACATAGGTTCGATGCCTGGATCAGGCAGATCCCTGGAGAAGGAAATGGCGACCCACTCCAGTATTCTTGCCTGGGAAATCCCAAGGACAGAGGCGCCTGGTGGGCTACAGTCCATGGGGTCACAATAGTTGGATATGACTGAGAGACTAAACAACAGTAACTGACCCACAGGAGGGATGCAATGCATAAGAGCACTCTGAAAACTAAAAAGGGCCATGTGATCAAACTCGACTAATACTGAATATGCACCATGGATAAGGCACTATGAAAATGTCAGGCATTGTTACTATTTTACAAAGAGTTCCAGTGTTTAATAGGTTATATAAAAACTGTACGCTAGAAACAAGGCTTTCTAGATTGTATATGGGTTGAAAGCTGAGAAAACAGAGTAAGATGTAAACATACCTCTGATTGCCTGAAAGTTTGATGTAAGGACAAACACTTTAATGAGTCTGAGGCACAGGGGTGTGTAATCATGTTCCCAAATCACAGCTGGGATCAGCAAGAGTTTTCCGTAGCTAGATAACAATAATGCCTTCAGCAGCAAGGCGAAGTTGAGTTTTTCTTTCGCTCTTATGGGTCGTTCTACCCACAGGAAAGCGAAAATGCCAATAAAATAGGCAGTCTGTTCTAAGGAAGAAATGGAAAATAAAGATACAAATGTCTCAATCCAAACCAGAGCCCTTAAAACCAAATAAACCACAATTCCAAAATACAGCCTATCAGCTGATGACAAAAGAAATGCTTCATCAAGATCAAATTTTCTGGACTTCCTTGGTGGTGTGGTGGAAAAAAATCCACCTGCCAAGGCAGGGGACATGGCTTTGATCCCTTGTCTGGGAAGACCCCACCTGCCATGGATCAACTAAGCCTGTGTGTGATGACTGCTGAGGCTGGGCACCTAGAGTGTGTGCCCCACAACAAGACAAGCCATAGCAAGAAGCCCATACACGGCAACGAAGAGCGGCCCTCGCTTGCCAAAGCGAGAGAAAGCCCGATGAGTATAGCAACGAAGACCCCATGCAACCAAATAATAAACACTACTACTAATAACAGTGGCTTCCCTGGCGGCTTACTGGTAAAGAATCTGCCTGCCAATGCAGGAGACACGGGTCTGAGCCCTGGTCCAGGAAGACCCCCCATGCCGTGGAGCAACTAAGGCCCGGTGCCAGAACTACTGAGCCCACACCGCCAACTACTGAAGCCCGAGAGCCCGTGCTCGGGAACAAGAGGAGCCGCTGCAACGAGAAGCCCACACCGTGGCCAAGAGCAGAGCCCGCTCACTGCAGCTAGCGAGACGCCTGCACAGCAACGAAGGCCCAGCACAGCCAAACGTTAATCACATTAAAAAAAACCAGTCATTAAAAAACTAATAATAAAAAAGAAAATTTTCTTTATTATTTCTTAAATAACCCCTGTCTTTTGTGTCAAATCCTGCTGATATCATTTCTGAAACATATTTTGATAATTCTTTCATGAAGTACTTCACTCTCTGGAGAAAAAGTAATTCTGGGAGAATTGTAATCATCAACTTTCCAAAGTTCCCTTTAGGAAATCAGGTTGTTTAAGTATTTTTACTCCTAGAGATCTCCACAGAGAAAACAGACAGGAGAGTGGAAGCTTTTAAATCTGGAAGATGGGACACAGCCTAGGAATTACATATGAAGATGTTTTTCATTGTTGGTTTACCTCCTCTTTATGGAGTGCCTCTTAGCCATAAGACCTTCAATAGTCTGTTACCTAAATTAAAAACACCCCATATTCATCTTAACAAACTTTTTGGGTGTAATTCCATATCCTTTCAGAAAGTATGCAGAGACAGAGTCCAGCCTAGAAGAAGCAATAGTTCTCCTGGTATCCCACAGTCAGAACAGAACGCAAAATGTTCTGTTCCCAATTAGGAATTTAACAATATCTTTTAACTGCATTATTTTATTAAGATTGTTATTAATAAGATTGTTAGTGCTCTGACTACCCAGCTGCATACATTTTGATTGGTCTGTCCCTAATTCTATTTTCTCCTATGCTGTTGTTCAGTCGCTCAGTCATGTCTGATTCTTTGCAACGCCATGGACTGCAGCACTCCAGGCTTCCCTGTCCTTCACCATCTCCCAGAACTTGCTCAAACTCATGTCCATTGAGTTGGTGATGCCATCTAACCATCTCATTCTCTGTTGTCCCCTTCTCCTCCTGCCTTCAGTCTTTCTCAGCTCAGGGTCTTTTCCAATGAATCAACTCTTTGCACCAGGTGTCCAAAGCTTCAGCTTCATCATCAGTCCCTCCAATGAATATTCAGGATTGATTTCCTTTAGGACTGACTGGTTTGATCTCCTTGCAGTCCAAGAGACTCTCAAAAGTCTTCTCCAATACTACAGTTCAAAAGTATCAAAGTGGACTAAACATGGTCCACTGGAAAAGGAAATGGCAAACCACTTCAGCATCTTGTCTTGAGAACCCCATGAACATATTATGAAAAGGCAAAAAGATTTTCTCCTATAAGCTCTGTTATTTAGGTTTCTACAGGATCACTTTTTTTTTTTTTCTTTTCTGGAACACGTGTATTATATCATAGAAGAAATAACTGAATTCCTTCTAAAATGTTCTATAACTGAATCTAGCCAAAATAAAGAGGTTCCAAATACAGGTGATTAGGTTCCATAGTCCATAATTAGGATTCATATGGGTCAATTAGGACCCATAATTAGGATCGCTTCTCAGTGGGACCTTCCTGATTGTTTGCTTCCCCGATAGCTCAGATGGTAAAGAATCCGTCTACAATGCAGGAGACCTGGATTCGATCCCTGGGTTGGGAGATCCTCTGAAGAAGGTAAAGGCTACCCACTCCAGTATTCTAGCCTGGAGAATTTCAAGGACTGTATCATCCATGGGATCATAAAGAGCTGGACACAACTGAGCGACTTTCACTTTTAGGATCCATAAACGTAATTTAGGATGGTTCAGTTCAGTCGCTCAGTCGTGTCCGACTATTTGCGACCTCATGAATCGCAGCATGCCAGGCCTCCCTGTCCATCACCAACTCCCGGAGTTCACAAATCATGTCCATTGAGTCCGTGATGCCATCCAGCCATCTCATCCTCAGTCGTCCCCTTCTCCTCCTGCCCCCAATCCCTCCCAGCATCAGGGTCTTTTCCAATGAGTCAACTCTTCGCATAAGGTGGCCAAAGTACTGGAGCTTCAGCTTTAGCATCATTCCTTCCAAAGAAATCCCAGGGTGATCTCCTTCAGAATGGACTGGTTTGATCTCCTTGCAGTCCAAGGGACTCTCAAGAGTCTTCTCCAACACCACAGTTCAAAAGCATCAATTCATCGGCACTCAGCTTTCTTCACAGTCCAACTCTCACATCCATACATGACCACAGGAAAAACCATAGCCTTTACTAGACGGACCTTAGTCGGCAAAGTAATGTCTCTGCTTTTGAATATACTATCTAGGTTGGCCATAACTTTTCTTCCAAGGAGTAAGCGTCTTTTAATTTCATGGCTGCAGTCANTCTGTCCCGTGGCACTTATCCAACCCGATGGCAAGCTGTCAACCTAAATCTGTTATCAGTAACTGAGGCAAACTCTAGGAGTGACTTTTAACCATTGTGTAGACAGGAAGTGATGGGAGTATCTGGAGTTGATGGTGGCAGTGTCTGTGTTTGGTGGTAGTGGCTGTATCTGAACCGTTGGAACCTGCCTCAAGGGCCCGACTCTGCTCTGCAGAAGGGCAGCCGCGCCCCGTCCTGACAGAAGTCGAGTGGACTCTGTGGAGTCTTGCACTATAGATCACAGTGGGGAAAATTCCCGTGGCTATGCTTATCAAGTGTCATTAAATGGTACTCTAAAGCTTTGTTTTAAAAAATTTCTTTCTGTGTTTACAGAAGAAACAAGAAAAATGACAGTCATCTCAAGAGATGTAGAAAGCTCATTTGGTCACATTCAACATCCTGGTCAAATCAGCAATAGGTCAAGATCCATTTCATACGGATATGTAATTACATACTGTTGAATTTAATCTGCTAATAACTTATTAAGATCTTTTGTATTTATGCTCATCGGCTAATTTTTGATTTTGTTATTCTGTATTATTTGATTCTGTTTTCATGGAATGCTGCACTTAGTGGCTCAGTCCTGTGTAACTCTTTTGGACCCCATGGACCTCAGTCGGCCAGGATCCTCTGTCCATGGGGATTCTCCAGGCAATAATCCTGGAGTGGGTTGTCCTGCCCTCCTCCAGGGAATCTTCCCAACCCAGGGACTGAACCCAGGTCTCCTGCACTGCAGGCACATTCTTTACAGACTGAGCCGCTAGGGAAGCCCTGTTATGTAATGCTGGTATGGAAAACTGGTTGGAATCAGTTGCCGCCTTGCTTTTGAATGATTATTTTCATAGGAATGATGTAATGTCTCCCACAAATTTTATAAAATTTACCAATGAAAAAGTTTGAATTTTAATAAAGTTTTAGCCATGAAACATTTTTGTGTGTGTGTTTTATCTCTAAGCCTTGCAGAGCATCTTCATACTATTTGGACTCAAGATAGATCTTATAATGGAGGGGAAAGAGGAGCATGGGAGGACTTGATGAAAAACACAGAATCAGGGCCCCCGGATCCCCGGGGCCACTCATGCACGTTAACAATGCCCCCGTGTCAGTGCCCTGCAGGGAGAATGTGGTCAGCCTGTGGACTGCCCACAGCCACAGGAAGCCCCAGAATCACCTCAGCCCTCATCCTCAGGTGCCCTGCGCCAGCTCTTCCTCCAGAACCCTGGGAGTCCAGACAGCAGGCTTCTGAGTATCTCAGCAGGGGGCTACAGGCAAGTGTCAGGGACTGTTGTTCCTGGACCAACAGGGGCCAGCAGAGGCCACCACGAGTGGTTCGAGAACTCCCTGACCAACCAGGCACTTATCTACCCTTGCTCAGGCTGAGGGTCACCCCCCCCCTTGTCGCTCAGTGAAGTGAGCGAAAGTCCCTCAGTTGTGTCCTAATCTTTGCGACCCCATGGACTGTATAGTCTGTGGAATTCTCCAGGCCAGCATACTGGAGTGGGGAGCCTTTGCCTTCTCCAGGGGATCTTCCCCACCCAGGGGTCAAACCCAGGTCTCCCACTTTGCAGGCAGATTCTTTACCCGCTGAGTCACAGGGGATGCACTGAGGCCTGGATCATGTAATTTTTAAGTATTTCTTTCTCTAGGGTACCTTTGGGTTATGATAGTACATGTTTTATTTGTATAAAAATAGATTTGAGCTCTGGCGCGCCAGGAGACTGACCAGCACGAGAAGCTAGATTTGCTTTCACCAGCCTGCGGACCCCTCGTCCTGCCGCCCTCTGACACCCACTGCTCTGCTCTGGGAATGTCTGTTTCTTTTTGTGTCGCTTGCTGTCTCTTAAGAATTTTTTGTTCTTATTCCCTCTATTTCTTTGCATTTAGGGTTCCATATATGAGTGAATTTATAAGGTATTTCTCTTTTTGGAAAGTGTCTGTAAGATGTTGTTAGATCAAAGGTGATGCGTAACCTTGATTGGATTAATACAACCTCGTCAAGGTCAGGTGATGTGGGAGCAGACTCCAAGGCAGCAGGAAAGAGAAATGACCCCACTGACCCTCCTCAGCCACCTTCAAAGGCCATGGATAAGAGTCCAGCACCGACCTTCTGAGCATTTACTGACAGGTAAGGGGTATGCGGCTGGGATTAAGGCTGATTTCAATATGGGGGTGTGTGTCCATCAGAGAAATGGGGCAGGACACAAAAGAGGTACCAATGTGGTCTAGGCAATGGGGTATGGATACTTTAATGTTTAAAGTTAATGATGTTTGTACGGTAATTTTCTTGAAATACTGACAGGTAAGGGGTATGCGGCTGGGATTAAGGCTGATTTCAATATGGGGGTGTGTGTCCATCAGAGAAATGGGGCAGGACACAAAAGAGGTACCAATGTGGTCTAGGCAATGGGGTATGGATACTTTAATGTTTAAAGTTAATGATGTTTGTACGGTAATTTTCTTGAAGGGATCTCTAGTCTTTCCCATTCTGTTACTTTCCTGTCTTTCTTTGCACTGATCCCTGAGGAAGGCTTTCTTATCTCTCCTTGCTATTCTCTGGCACTCTGCATTCAGATGCTTATATCTTTCCTTTTCTCCTTTGCTCTTGGCTTCTCTTCTTTTCACAGCTATTTGTAAGGCCTCCTCTGACAGCCATTTTGCTTTTCAGCATTTCTTTTCCATGGGATGGTCTTGATCCCTGTCTCCTGTAGAATGTCATGAACCTCCGTCCATAGTTCCTCTAACACTCTGTCTATCAGAGCTAGACCCTTAAATTTATTTCTCACTTCCATTGTATCATCATAAGGGATTGATTTAGGTCATACCTGAGTGTTCTAGTGGTTTTCCCCACTTTCGTCAACTTAAGTCTGAATTTGGCAGGAAGGAGTTCACGATCTGAGCCATAGTCAGCCCGGGTCTTGTTTTTGCTGACTGTGTAGAGCGTCTCCATCTTTGGCTGCAAAGAATATAATCAGTCTGATTTCAATGTTGACCATCTGGTGCTGTCCATGTGTAGAGTATTCTCTTGTGTTGTTGGAAGAGAGTGTTTGATATGACCAGTGTGTTTTCTTGGGAAAACTCTATTAGCCTTTGCCCTGCTTTATTCCGTACTCCAAGGCCAAATTTGCCTGTTACTCCAGGTGTTTCCTGACTTCCTACTTTTCCATTCCAGGCCCCTATAATGAAAAGGACATCTTTTTTGGGTGTTAGTTCTAATAGGTCTTGGAGGTCTTCATAGAACCGTTCCACTTCAGCTTCCTCAGCATTACTGGTTGGGGCATAGGCTTGGATTACTGTGATATTGAATGGTTTGCCTAGAAACAAACAGAGATCATTCTGTCGTTTTTGAGATTGCACCCAAGTACTGCATTTGGGACTCTTTTGTTGACTCTTTTGTTGAGTCCTACCCACAGGAGTAGATATAATGGTCATCTGAGTTAAATTCACCCATTCCAGTACACTTTAGTTCGCTGATTGCTAGAATGTCGACTGTTACTCCAGGTGTTTCTTGACTTCCTACTTTTGCATTCCAGTCCCCTATAATGAAAAGGACATCTTTTTTGGGTATTAGTTCTAAAAGATCTTGTAGGTCTTCATAAAACCGTTCAACTTCAGCTTCTTCAGCATTACTGGTTGGGGCATAGATTTGGATAATTGTGATATTGAATGGTTTGCCTTGGAGACGAATAGAGATCATTCTGTCGTTTTTGAGATTGCATCCAAGTACTGCATTTCAGACTCTTTTGTTGACCATGATGGCTACTCCATTTCTTCTGAAGGATTCCTGCCCGCAGTAGTAGATATAATAGTCATCTGAGTTAAATTCACCCATTACAGTCCATTTTAGTTCACTGATTCCTAAAATGTCAACGTTCACTCTTGCCATCTCCTGTTTGACCACTTCCAATTTGCCTTGATTCATGGACCTGACATTCCAGGTTCCTATGCAATACTGCTCTTTACAGCATCAGATCTTGCTTCTATCACCAGTCACATCCATAACTGGGGATTGTTTTTGCTTTGGCTCTATCCCTTCATTCTGTCTGGAGTTATTTCTCCACTGATCTCCGGTAGCATATTGGGCACCTAATGACCTGGGGAGTTTCTCTTTTGGTATCCTATCATTTTGCCTTTTCATACTGTTCATGGGGTTCTCAAGGCAAGAATACTGAAGTGGCTTGCCATTCCCTTCTCCAGTTAGGATGGTTAGCCCCCATGGAATTTGATATAGTCTTCAGGGGGGGCACAGCATCTCCCTTCAAAATGACTGAAGGGCTCGTCCACTGCAAGGATCTGTTCAAACAGGCAGAATATATATCCTGGTTTTTTGAAAATAATCAAAATAAAGAACTTCCTCAGAAGAACCATCTAACAGTGGTGGGTGGCCTCTTGTCACTGGAGACATAGTCTTGCAGGAATCAAGAGAGAAGGGCTTCCTGCACTGGAGGGAAAGCAGATGACATCACGCCTTTCCAGCTTAGAGCCTGGGAGACTGAGGAAGCTGCACTTGCCTTGGGCTCCACACAGTCTTTCACAGGCAGGCATTAGAGGGCCCCAGTCCTTAGAGCTTTCCCACATTAGATGGGTTCAGGAGGAGCAGCAGTGGAGAAGAACTGCAGTGGGGAAACCAAGAGACGGGGCACCGGCAGACCTTTCCCGACTCTGCACTGGCACTCACCTGCTGGGGGAACTTCAGGGAGACCACTGGCCCTCCCTGTTTTTGTGCTTTGACAACTGCAGATAGGGAAGGCAACCCAACCCACCTACCAGAGAAGATGGTTGTAAAAACTGAGTTGATGATACTGTAAAAACAGTTTTTAAGTTATAAAGTGCTAGATTTGTTTAAGACATTCTTTATAAGCTGTTTTAGGGATCTGCAACCTAATTAGGAATTAGATTAAGACACATATAAATGTAATAGGAGAAAAAATTTCTGTTCAAGTGTCAAAACAGCCACTACAGAGTAAGTGCTACAGAAATTCCAAACTATTTAAAAACAAGCTTGGTTGGTTTGTTGTTTTGTTTTTTAATTATAGACATAAAGCAGTTCCTCTATAGCAATTTTAAGAGGCTCTGCTTTAAAGTTTAAAATTATATTAGGTTATAGCTCTTGGTTTAGGTGATTTGTTCAAGGAAGTTTTTAACATTATTATGTCCATTTGGGAATTCTCAGCAGATAGATGAATTTTAAAACCACTGGGACTGGATGAGAGGGCCAAAGGAGTGAGGGCAGCCCGAGAAGAACAAGGGACGCAAGAGGACACACAGTCCAGAAATATGACACTGCAGTGGTGTGCAGGGGGCACTGGTGGTAAAGAATCTGCCTGCTAACGCAAGAGACGCCCTGGAGGAGGGCACGGCAACCCACTCCAGCACTCTTGCCTGGAGAATCCCATGGGCAGAGGAGCCTGGCGGGCTACAGTCCATGGGGTTGCAAAAAGAGTCAGACATGACTGAAGAGACTTAGCACGCAGGCAAGGAGACTTAATAGTACTAAAATAATATTTCAGTATAAGGAAGAAGATTTTAGAAGAGAAAAGCATGGAAACCAGTAAGTAATAACATATTCATAGAAATTAATTCAACTCAATTCTGACCTAAGTCACAAATTTCAAATTCTGTAGAAAAGCAATTTCAGAACTCAAAGAATTCTGGGGAGTAACCCTTTCCCTGCACATAGTATATGAGTAGGTAATGAGTATAATAATTAGTAATTATTATAATTAGTAAGAAAAGTAATTAGTACAATACACTGAATAATGTTTGGCCGTTATTAATCTGTTTTAATAAGATGAGATTCAAGTAATCTTCAGATTGGATAATCATAACTTAAACTGAAGAATTTTACCCAAGATCCTGTGTCTCAAAATATGTTATGAAACACCTGTATCTGATAAGTGTAATCATTTCCATGCCCTATGTGTGGTAACAAAAGTAAGAAAGCAGGTAATTTAGACAAACTCACCTAGCAGATTAGTGGCAGAGCTGAAATCTAGTCTCAAGTCCTCTAGCTAGTGTCGGGAGCCAGAGTGAGGAATCCCACCCGTGACAGGGTCACGTGGCAAACTCAGATGGCAGGGCAATTTGAGTCATCGGATTTCTCCCTGGTTCTTCCTGAACATGTACCCCCCAAAAATAAGAATTTGTCTGTTTTCCCATTATTTGCTTTCTCTGGAAAAAGAATTCAGGGCTTTGGCCTTCTGCATTTGAAAGGAGTGTTTCAGCCCAACCCCCTTTGATAACGCTCTAGCCTGCCTGCAGGATGTGTACAGCTGCGCAAGTGATTGTTTGAGGCCTCCCGACCTCGGGAGACACAGGAAGCTTAAAACATCCTAGTAATGTAGGGGCTTCCGAAGAGTCATAATCATTAGAATAGGACTGATTAAAGGTTTCATTTGTTGAGCCAATACTTGCTGCCAAAATTTCATTATCTTATATAGTTGGTATATAGAAAAACAGGTAGTAGACCTGTATTAGCAATATTAGATCTTTGAGTTAAATACTTTCTTTATTATAACTCTCTGCACCTTTGTCCTACAGGAATGTAACTTTATTAGTATTTTGAGGGTAATGCAGAGTAAAGAAAAAACACTTCTATGGAAAAGAAGTTTTCTGGTTGATAGACAATTACCCAGGAAGAGAGCCATAAAAATGTTAACAGGCCTCTTGGCCAGAAGATAATGTAAACCACCTGAGGCCTTTTGTAAACGGGAGGGTATGCAAAAAAGAAAGCCTTGTCTCAATGAGGGTCAGGACTGCTACCTCTGCATAACTCTGCATATTCTATTATGTACAACTTGGGGTATATAATCTGATTTTGAAAAATAAATTCCCCCTTTCCCCTCCCTTTTTCCTTTTTCCCCCTCTTTCCGCTTTTTCTCCTTTTTCCCCTTCCCTTTTCCCCTTCCCTTCCGTCTTGGTGAGTCTTGCACGGATGCTGGGCTTCCCCCGTGTCTTCTATTTTCTCTAATTTCTGGCTGAATTCCCATCTGGGGCGCGGAGGCTCTCCATGTCTACTTACCTGTCCCGGCTGCTAAGATCTGTAAGAGAGAGAGTCCAGGGCGGGGCACTCTCCGATATTCAAACGGACGCCGGTGGCCTAACGTAGATGGTGCAAACCTCTTGTCTAGAGGTTTTATTGGCTTTCCACGTAAACCAAGTTATTCAGCCTTCTTTTCTCCATCTTAATTTTCCTACTATACTATTTCTTCCTAATCTATTCTTATATTTCTAAATAAGTAAGTTTTTCCTCGCCGACGCCGTCCCCCCTTCGAATCACCCTGGATCCACCGGGGCTAGACCCCAGCAAGCTAGCTCCTCTTACCAATGATTAAAACCATGCACCTTAATTTTAAAATCAAAATAGTTGGTCAAATAATAGTAGAAAGCATGGCTTCTTCCTACCTAGAGAAGCAATTGCAAACATTCTGTAGAAATCCCACTCCTTAGCGTATCGGATAAAGTCATCAGGATCCATGCTTCGGCTGGAATCTTGAAGCTGCCACCATCTCAGGTATGCTTCACAAAGCAGACAGAATACGCAGAGTTTCCCGTGCATCTGTCAAAAAGACATTGCCTTCAATCAGGTAAAGGAACAACTAGTTAAAATCGACTAGCACAGACAGAGCCAACTTTTGTGGGTTCTGAAGAATGTCCGATCTAGTAGCTTTTCGAATTCAGAAACTGCCCAGTTAAACGCAAATTATATTCAGTCTGTAACCACTAGGTCTTAATCAGCAATGTTCAGCAGAAGTATCACATGGGGAGATTTTTCAACACACAAATGTCTAGGCCCTAGTCCTGATTCAAAATCTGCAGAAGGATATCCCGGGCAGCATACTGTGTGTGAAACACTCAGGCAGAGGGTGAGTGCTAATGTGCACCCCTTGTTAAGAATCACTGCTTTAAATAGCAGTTCACTTTATCCTCTGTTACGTTCTCAACGTTTGTCTGATACACAGAATCAAGCAAGAATTTATGTGACTCAGGATGGGTGGAAGCAGCAATAAACACAGTTAATCTTAAGATTTCATGACACCTCATAAGAAACTATTAGTCTGAACATGAATTTTTAAAAAATGCCTCTAGGTTGGATGAGTATAAACTGAAATAGCGAAAGACAGCAATTAAAGGTGGCAAATCAGTTGGAAGTTTTAAAGAGTCTAAAATTTTGGCAAAAACAAAAAATGCCAGGCAACAAAAACTGGCTTTTTTCTATATATTTCTCCTACTCGTTGAAATTCATCCATGTAAAGTGGGGAAAAGAAAGTGTGTGTGCAAAGTTGATGTGGTCCAGGGATGAGCATGGGTGTGAGCTTCTAGGGCTGCCCCATGCAGCACACTGCTTCTGCTGGCTGCACTCTGGCATCCACTAGGGAGATTCAATGGAGAAGCAACGGCACCCCACTCCAGCACTCTTGCCTGGAAAATCCCATGGATAGAGGGGCCTGGTGGGCTGTAGTCCGCAGGGTCACTAAGAGTCGGACACAACTGAGTGACTTCACTTTCACTTTTCACTTTCATGCATTGGAGAAGGAAATGGCAACCCACTCCAGTGTTCTTGCCTGGAGAATCCCAGGGACAGGGGAGCCAGGTGGGCGCCATCTGTGGGGTCGCAAAGAGTCAGACACGACTGAAGCGACTTAGCAGCAGCAGCAGCAGGGAGATTCAAGGAATACTCGCGTCTGGATTCCACTGCCAAAGATTCTGATTTAACTGGTTCTGGGTGAGGCCTCCACTTGGAATAATTAACTGCTGCCCCCACCCACTCCCCTAGGTGTTTCTAACGTGTAGTCAAGTCTGAGACCTCAATTATACTACAAAACAGCCTGGGTTATTTAACTTGGGGGAAGGAGGACAGGGATAACACATTGCACTGTTACTGTCTCTGTTAGCCCAAAATTAGGGCAGCCAGATTTGGCAAATAAAAATGCAGGACATCCAGTTAAATATGCACTTCAGGTAAACAACAAATACTTTTTTCATGTATGTATGTTCCATGCAATATTTAGAACATATGCTAAAAAATTAGTTTATCTGACTTCCAAGTTCAATTAAATGTCCTGTATTTTATCTGTCAATCCTAGCCAAACTATTAAGAGTATACAAGTCAATTCATTAAATTGTACATTTCAAAAAAAAAAAAAAAAAATTTCAACTATATCTATTCGGACTTTTCTGAATTTTCATCTCATATATTCCCCCAACAGGGTTTTCCTCTGGTGGCTCAGTGGTAAAGAATACACCCGCAATGCACATGTGGATTGGATCCCTGGGTCGAGAAGATGCCCTGGAAAATGAGATGGCAACCCACTCTAGTATTCTTGCCTGGGAAATGCCACGGGCAGAGGAGCCTGGTGGGCTACAGTCCATGGGGTCACAAAGAGTCAGATACAACTTAACAGCTAAACCAATCAGCCATTCCCTTAATAGCAGAGTATACCATGCAATACGTTACATTTAAAAAATATTTTTCTTTTAATGTTTGCTTACTTTTAGGGATAATTTTCTCCCTACTGGGTTATATTTAATTTTATTCTGGTAAAAATTATTGATATCTGTTTCAGAAGGTAACCTACTAAAAAGGCAATCCAGATGATGGTTTGTCAACTTCCTGCCAGTACCATATTCTTAAATACACACTAGACATTGCACATGTTTTTAAAAAGCAATGCCTGCTATTTCCAGAAATTTCCAGACATTGTTGTTAAAAGACTCACTCTTGTTAGAATTTCTTTCTTTAAATAATGTTCTTTAATTCTGTTCAAAAGTAGTATTATTTCAAAATGCAAAATCATCAAGCAAAATTAGAAAATAAAAAAAAATTATCACAACTTACGTTTATTTTGGTATTGAAAAGAATATGCCTGTAGGCCTGGGCTTTGCATAAAATAGCATTAATCAAGATGATTACAGGATCATACTCGATGTATTTGTCTACAGGTTTCTGGCAGGATTTCTGAAATAATGCAAGACAATATTAGAAAAAATATATTCACACGTTCTGAAATCTTAGAGGATTTCAAAGCAGCAGATTCTGTTTTGGATTTGTAGCAATAAGGTTGTATCAGCATTTATTTAAAGATGGCTTCCCAGGTGGTGCCAGTGCTAACAGAATCTGCCTACCAACACAGGAGATGTAAGAGACGCAGGTTCGATCCCTGGTTGGGGAAGATTCCCGGGAGAAGGAAATGGCAACCCATGCCAGTATTCTTGCCTCCTGGCAGGCTCCAGTCCATGGCGTCACAAAGAGTCAGACACTACTGAGCAACCAAGCACGAGTATTTATTGAAACTTCCATTCAGATATAAAATGTTCACCTGTACAAGCCTTGGTTTCAAATGAGTAAATATAATCTTCTAGGGTAAAAATGTTAATCTTTTAACCTCATATTAAAAAGCTAAAAAAGATATTTGATTTAAAGACATTTCAGGCAGGAAAGTATCTCAGAAAATGCTACTTTCAGTCTGTAGGAACTGTTATAAAATAAATAAATTCAGAATGCACTTTCATTGCCTGTTGACTAGATGGCTCCAACTTTGTGGCTCTTGAAATATGATTTTGAGAAAGAGGTTCAGAAAAGTAACCCTACACCTAGAACTTCTGAGAGCTATAGGCAGGCAGGAATCCTGGGGTGGCACTCACAAAAAGAGCTTGTCTTGTTCTTTTTCTCCATTGAGAACATGGCAAGAAAATTGTCTTTCTCTGCTACAGTAGACCCTGGAGACCGCTGGCTATATGTAAGGAACTGGGTTGTGCTGCCTGGTTCTGAGTTGCCCAAATCAAGGCCCTTGGGCCCTCAGCAATTCCTATTAAATGGCTTTTTTTTTTTTCCTTTTGGACATGTGATTACAATGTTATGAAACTCCAATGCCATTCAGTTCAGTTCACTTCAGTCGCTCAGTCGGGTCCGACTCTTTGCAACCCCATGAATCGCAGCACGCCAGGCCTCCCCGTCCATCGCCAACTCCCGGAGTTCATTCAAACTCACGTCCACTGAGTCGGTGATGCCATCCAGCTATCTCATCCTCTGTCGTCCCCTTCTCCTGCCCCCAATCCCTCCCAGCATCAGAGTCTTTTCCAATGAGTCAACTCTTTGCATGAGGTGGCCAAAGTACTGGAGTTTCAGCTATTGCATCATTGCTTCTGAAGAACAACCAGGACTGATCTTTAGAATGGACTGGTTGGATCTCCTTGCAGTCCAAGGGACTCTCAAGAGTCTTCTCCAACACCACAGTTCAAAAGCATCAATTCTTTGGCGCTCAGCTTTCTTCACAGTCCAACTCTCTCATCCATACATGACTACTGGAAAAATCATAGCCTTGACTAGACAGACCTTTGTTGGCAAAGTAATGTCTCTGCTTTTTAATATGCTATCTAGGTTGGTCATAACTTTCCTTCCAAGGAGTAAGCGTCTCTTAATTTCATGGCTGCAGTCACCATCTGCAGTGATTTTGGAGCCCCCACAAAAAGTCTGACACTGTTTCCGCTGTTTTCCCATCTATTTCCCATTAAGTGATGGGACCAGATGCCATGATCTTTGTTTTCTGAATGTTGAGCTTTAAGCCAACATTTTCATTCTCCTCTTTCACTTTCATCAAGAGGCTTTTTGGTTCCTCTTCACTTTCTGCCATAAGGGTGGTGTCATCTGCACATCTGAGGTTATGATGTTTCTCTCGGCAATCTTGATTCCAGCTTGTGCTTCTTCCAGCACAGCATTTCTCATGATGTACTCTGCATATAAGTCAAATAAGCAGGTTGACAATGGACAGCCTTGATGTACTCCTTTTCCTATTTGGAACCAGTCTGTTGTTCCCTGTCTAGTTCTAACTGTTGCTTCCTGATCTGCATATAGGTTTCTCAAGAGGCAGGTTAGGTGGTCTGGTATTCCCATTAGAATATACAAAATGCAGGTATAGGAACAAGCTCATTAGAATTGCAACATCTGAATCAGTATTAGCTACAAAGTTGCCGGGCTACTAGTCCCTGCATAAACTAATGGCTACAATTAAAAAACAAAACAATTTTGAAACTCTGAGAGGATAAAATAGAAATACAAGAAATGATGGATATGCAAACATACTAGGACGCCCTTTTGATTATATCAAAGTGCTAGAAGAAAAATGGAGTGCGTTGAAGAATAGTAACCCTGCACTCCCAATATCATAAAGAGTTAGATTCAATTCCAAGTTTCTCCGTTTCACTCATGTCATTACAAGAAGTGTGTGTGTTTGTCTAGTCATCAGGTGAATCAATGAAGGGAGATGTGCTATTACCCCGAATTTAGATCTACCTAATAGATCTGAGGTGTAAGAGGTTAGGTTTTTTAGTTGAGCAAAGAGAAAGCCAGTGTCTAAACAGAAGCCACAGAATCAGAAATTATATACACACAACACAGCAGTTTTCTAGATCTTCTCCCTGTGCTACTTACATGGAGAATACTTTCTGTCTTTATACAAATAAGAATGGAAGGCCAGAGATGCTACTTCATTTTAAGACGAAGAAATCAGCGACTGGTCAGGGATCTTCTCTGTCCTTTAAAAATTCTTTGAAACCCATCTCCTGACAGCATGAGAAGTCTAAGATGGGATCTGGACATATTTCAGAAGGAGGGAGGCAGAAGCCAGCAGCAGGAGACAGGGCAGCGTAGCTATTCCTTTTGCAATCACTTACCTGACACGTGTTTGGATGACTACGACACTCAGAGCAACCTCTCTCTTTACTTGGCCATTTCTGTGGATCAGTCATACCCACAGTGCTGGATACCTACCCTGAGACATAAGCTCTAATCTCAGGACCTTACAGTTTAGAAAGTGAAAGCCGCCAGTCGAGCAACTCTATGAGACTCCATGGACTACAGCGCTCCAGGCTCCTCTGTCCATGGAATTCTCCAGGCAAGAACACTGAAGTGGGTCTCCATCTCTTTCTTCAGGGGATCTTCCTAACCCAGGGATTGAGCCCAGGTCTCCCATACTGCAGGCAGATTCTTGACCCTTTGAGCGACCCAGGAAGCGCTGCCCTGGTGGCTCAGACAGTTTAGAAGGGGAAGGCAAATAAACATGCTACTAAAAGTGCTACAGTGGAATAAGCACAGGGTGACATCAACCGGACAGAAGAGGCGACTGCTGGTATCACGTGACGTGCTATGTGCCATGCTCGGCTTCCCTTCCTAGCGTGCTGCGGACTTTAGAAATACTGAGAGTTCATTAAAGTCTGCTGGTTCCCTCCCTATCAGTTTAGGCTGAATTTTTCCCTTGTTCTGCCTCTGTTATTTGGTTTTCATTTGAGTGCTTCCTTCACCTTGAATGGAATGAGTAAACAACCCCCCTCCTCCACACACACACACACACACACACACACACCAAATATAGTAAAGCATCCTGTGGCGAGATAGCTAAATTGAGTAAATAAGGTTTCATATTTCTGGAAGAAAAGCTACGACCAACCTAGACAGCATATTAAAAAGCAGACATTACTTTGCCGATGATTGTCCATTTAGTCAAGGTATGGTTTTTCCAGTAGTCATGTATGGATGTGAGAGTTGGACTATAAAGAAAGCTGAGCACCAAAGAATTGATGCTTTTGAACTGTGGTGTTGGAGAAGACTCCAAGGAAACCCAACCAGTCCATCCTAAAGGCAATCAGTCCTGAATATTCATTGGAAGGACTAATAATGAAACTGAAACTCTGGTACTTTGGCCATCTGATGTAAGAACTAACTCATTGGAAAAGACTCTGATGCTGGGAAAGATTGAAGGCAAGAGGAGAAGGGGGCGACAGAGGATGAGATGGTTGGATGGTATCACCAACTCAATGGGCATGAGTTTGAGTAAACTCCAGGAGTTGGTGATGGACAGGGAGGCCTGGCATGCTGCAGTCCATGGGGTCTCAAAGAGTCTGACACGATGGAGCAACTGAACTGAACTGAATGATTCTGGCAAAACTGCTCCATTCTATATCATTTATTATTAATAGTCAAGTATCCTGAAAGAGAAGTTTGTCCTCTAAGAAATCCCTATAGTACAGGGACCATGAACACCCAGGAAACTCAACTACTGCTTCCACCAGCTCAGTCTTAACATGGATATGACTTAGTTTCTGCTGCTGTGTTCTCTAATTCTACAATGAATCACATCTCTTTCAAAATATGAATTGGTCACTTTTTTTTTTTTTTCATGAATATTCTTGTTGCTTCTTCCTTCCCATCATCTCCAGGACAATTCCCTTCCCCCCTCATTCTCAAATCTCTTTAACTTTAGCTCCCCAATAAGCAAACACATATCTGAAAAGTGAAGCCCATGAAACTTTCCATTCCTGCGAGGGTGGTGCTGTCTTATCTATTCATCTTTGCACCCAGCAAACAGAGGTGAAAGCTGCCTCCTGTTGTCCTGAACAGAAATAAAACTTGTTTTGTTACCATAATGGATTTAACAAATATCTGAGCAGTTAAAATAGGTCAGGCTCTACAGGATATTAAAAGTATAATATCTTTAACATAACGATAATAAATTGTGAAATGCTGAAGCAGAGAGAGTGACTAAAAGCAAGGGACATGCTTCCACTAGAAAAAAATGAGTGAGAGATAGGCAAGATGGAAGGAATGGCAAGAGAAACGCAGGAAGAGCAAAGGGAAAGGAGATTAGAATAAAAAATCCTGGGAGGAGATCAGGTTGAGTATACTGCTGACTCCAAATACAGCAGAGAAGAGACCAGAGTATGTATAATTTACTGATGTAACCACCTAGAAAGTGGATATTTTTTCCACAACAAATAGCATGATGTCAGACTTCTCTGGTGGCAGAGTGGATGAGAATCTGCCTGTCAATGCAGGGGACACAGGTTCAATCCCCGTGTCTGGGAAGATTCCACATGCTGCAGGGCAACTAAGCCTGCACACCCAAACTACTGAAGCCCAAAGGCCCAAGAGCCTGTGCTCCGCAAGAAGAGAAGCTGCCGCTATGAGAAGTATGCTCACTGTAATGAATAGCCCCCATTCACTGCAAGTAAGCCCTCAAGCAACAATGAAGATCAAGCACAGCCACAGATAAGAATAATAATTTTTTAAAAAATCTGTAGCTTCATCATATATAAAAAACCAACATGATATCTAAAACTCTTTTTATCTCAGGACTTTTGGACAGCCTTTAAAAAATTATTTTATGGTTTAATTTTCAGAGTCTGGCACCAAATGAATGATTTTTCTAATGTAATTATACATATTACTAGGCATTCGTATAATATAAACAAGGTTAGCACAAACTCCATCTCATTATGGAATGATTGTGTACGATAATTCAAAATGTATAGTACCACCATTCAATATTCCAAATATCACTCTAAAATCTGTCTCCTGGGTGAGAAAGTGTAATGCTGGGGATCTGAGGGTGGAAGGAAGTGGGCGATAGTATAGCTGTTGACCTAAACAGCTATCCAGTAATTATCTTTACATAAATAAAGGTATAGGGAAGCCAGCGTCTGATGGTTTGAAAGGGATTTTGTTGTTAGCCTAATGGCACTGATTTTAAAAATATAAATTATTTTACACTAATAATGACTGCTAACTAAAATGCATAGATATTTACTAGCTTTTCTTTGGACAAACAATATTCACAGTTATGTGACTGTCATCTTTCAGATGGGCTATTTAATTGGACTAGCCCAAAGTCTTTAAGTTCAGACCACATATAACTTACTGTTCTCTCCCTCAGACCAGGATGGCTAAGGATATGATCATCTAAAAAGCTCGAAATGGTTACTCATTCAACAAATACTTATTTAATAACCATGTATCAGACAATGTCCTGGGTGATCCAACCACATTAATGAATAAAATATACACAATCTCTGTCCTTGAGTAGCTTACATTCCAGTGGAAGGAGACAGACAATAAATAATAAGGTCAATTACATACAATATTAGAAGACGATAGGTACCATGGAGAAAGATAAAGCAGAGAAAGGTGATAAAGTTTACCAGACTTGAAAGGGAGATCATCATTTTTAATAGAGTGGTTAGAGTAAGCCTCTGTGATAAGATATTTGAGAAAAGTCCTTGAGGAGGTGAGGGAATTAGCCATGCAGCACCTGAGAGAAGAGTGTTCCAGGCAGAGTGCAAAGTCTGGGCAAGGAACTCTCCTGGTTTATGAAATATGAGGCAGCCAATGGGACTGCAGGAGAAAAATTAAAGTTAAGTGGCTCAGTCGTGTCCGACTCTTTGTGACCTCATGGACTGTAGCCCACCAGGCTCCTCTGTCCATGGGATTCTCCAGGCAAGAATACTGGAGTGGGTTGCCACTTCCTTCTCCAGGAGATCTTCCAAATCCAGGGATCGAACCCAGGTCTCTCACACTGCAGGCAGAAGCTTTAACCTCTGAGCCACTAGGAAGCAGGAGAAAAAGGGGGCCTTAAAACCAGTGCAAGGATTTTGGCCTTAACTCTGAGTGAGACGAAAGTCACTGGAAGGTTTGATCAAAGGAATAACAGAATCTAACTTAATTTTAAAAGGATCAGTGTGGCTGCTGTGTTATGAGGTGCAAAGAGACATAGGGAGGCCGCTGGAAATTGTGGCGATAACCCAGATGAGACACAATGGCACGTGGACCACATTTGTAGCTGTAGAGGTGATGAGAAGCAGATGATTCTGAATGTAATTTGAAGATAGAGTTAACAGGGCTTGCTGAGCAACTGAATAAGAAACGTGAAAGAGAAGAATCATGGGTGACTATAGGACTTTTTGGCCTTAGGAATTAAAATGATAGAATTGCCATCAACTGTTTGAAGTTTGAGATGATTAGTTATGTCCAAATGGAGAAGTCAAGTAAGCAGCTGGATATTTGAGTCTGGAGTTCAAGGGAGTTCAGGCAGAAGGTATAAATTTGGGAATTTTCTACATTTAGATGGTATCTAAAGCCATGAGCAAGAATGAGTTGTTCAAAGGAGAGTATATAGACAGAAACAGGCCCAAGAACCAAGCATCAGGGTACTCCACGGTTAAGAGATAGGACGGGAGGTGAGGCAGAATCAGAAAGGAGATTGAGAGAAAAAAGCCAGCAAGTTAAGAAGAAATCTAGAGAGTATGGTATCCTGGCAAGTTAACAAAGAATTTATGGGAGGAGGAAGCAAGGAGGGCACGTGCTGCTGACAGTTAACTGGGAATGGCTAGCAAAGTGGAAGTCAATGATGATCTTAACAAGGCCAGTTTCTAGTGGAGGGCAGGGGTGAGCGTGGAGTGGAGAAGAAAGCCTGTCTCAAGCAGATTCAAGAGAAAGTAGGAGAGGAAATGGAGAAGGCAATGGCACCCCACTCCAGTACTCTTGCCTGGAAAATCCCACGGGTGGAGGAGCCTGGTAGGCTGCAGTCCATGGGGTCGCTTAGAGTCGGAGACGACTGAGCGACTTCACTTTCACTTTTCACTTTCATGCATTGGAGAAGGAAATGGCAACCCACTCCAGTGTTCTTGCCTGGAGAATCCCAGGGACGGGGGAGTCTGGTTGGCTGCTGTCTATGGGGTCGCACAGAGTCGGACACGACTGAAGCGACTTAGCAGCAGCAGCAGGAGAGGAAATAAAGAGAACAAGTGAAAACACCTTTTAAAGAATTTTTGCTGTCAAAAGGAGGAGAAAGAACAGGAGCTAAAGAAGGAAGTGGGGTCAAGATTTTTTTTCTTTTTTTTTATGGAAACTGCTGTCTATGGGGTCGCACAGAGTCGGACACGACTGAAGCGACTTAGCAGCAGCAGCAGGAGAGGAAATAAAGAGAACAAGTGAAAACACCTTTTAAAGAATTTTTGCTGTCAAAAGGAGGAGAAAGAACAGGAGCTAAAGAAGGAAGTGGGGTCAAGATTTTTTTTCTTTTTTTTTATGGAAGAAATGATAATACTTATGTAAATGAAACGATCCAGCAGAGAGCAGAAGAGTACTGCTATAGAGGGTGTTCTGAAGTAAATGGAAGAGGGTGGTGCATGAGTGGAGGCATTGGCCTTGGACATATTTATGAATAGTTCATTCTTAGTAACAAAAGGGAAGATTGAGCAGATGCATTTTGAACACTGGTACTGGGTTTATGTGGTTGCATAGTCTGTGGAAGTTCTCTTAGTGAAGCAGGAGAGGATATACGTGAAACTTGAGGAGAGATAGGGTATTGTTCAAAGGAGTGGGAATAATGAATGGACTAGTGAAGTGTACCATGATGGACAGATGGTATCAAGGCATACCTGAGGTTAGTGGTTATGAATTTAAGGTGTTTTCTCCCCAGCAAAGCTCAGCAGCAAAGGTGTAGGGTCAGATCAGGCAATATGTTTCAATTTTGCCAAATGAGAGAAACAATTTCCAAGAAGAACAGGAAATTGAGAGTGCAGGCACAAGAATGATTATTAATATAATGGTTGACAAGAAACAGGTACACATTCACACTGTTGACTCCCTTGCAAATTACTCTTGCCATGTTTTTGAAATGAGAATTGTTAAAAAGTCATCAGGAGATCAGAAAGGGGACAAAAATGTATTGACTGCCTATATTGTGACAGATTCTTCGCTAATGTCCCCTAAAGAACCTCCAATTTTGTGGTTTTTTTAAAACATAAAGTTATTCTCTGTAAATAGACTATGGAACACCTGAAAACAGAATTTTTACTTCCTCGTTTTTGGTTTTTATATCATCAACGTTCAGCATAGTGCTTCGTACATATACAGTGTACATTCATGAACCTGAAAAAATATTCTAGAATTTACTGTAGGTTATGAAGTGTTAAGACGGTAACATCTGTCTAATCAAAGGGAGAATAAGAATGAAATAGTTTTGACGGGAGCCTAAATGTCAGCCTAATCAGATCTTTAAATTTCTCTGCACAACGCATGCATCTACCTCCGTCCGAGGATTTGTTCGCCCGGGTCAGTAAACACGAGCCGAATGAGAAAACTGCTGTAGGCAGCACTTCTCTACCTCTACAGGTATCATGCAAAGGTTCGACGGAGCCGGAACGGAAATGTCAAGCATCGAACTGAAGTCTGTATTAGAGCACTCTGAAACGCGTGGATTTTTGATCACGCTACAAAGCTGGCAAAGATTCCACGGTCTCTCACGGTCCCCAAATCTCGCTGCGTCATTTTCCCCCCAAGGACACCCCACACCTGACAACTCACACAGATGGTTATCTTCAACACGCCGTGGGTATAGTCTCGGTACAACTCCTTGGCCTCCTGGTTGCATTCAATGCACCTGTACTGGCAGGAGACCGAGGCATCAGTAGTCGAAGTCACTGTCACCTCATCCGTCTTCCCCTTTCCCGCTGTCACCCCTTCGGTGTTCCCTTTCCCAGGCCGAAGCCCATTCCGTCCACCAGTGCCCATTTCCACGCAACTGCAAGCCAGAACTTCCGATTCAGTGGCGGGGGAAGACGTCAGACGTCAGACCGGAAGTCTTGCGGCGGGCGATGCTTGCTGGGACTCGCAGTCCCAGCATCAGAAAGGGTCTCTCAGGCTAGGCTGAGATTGGACTACAACTCCCAGCAGGCAGTGCTATGACCGCCTCTTCTCCCGCCCCCTTGCCACAGCCCACCTGGCCGCCGCGGGTTAAGGCTGGGAGGGCGCCCCGCGCCGCGAGGGCCGCCGCACATGCGCCTTGAGGGAAGATGGCACCTGCCGGCTGCTGCTGCGGCGGCGGCTGCTGGGGCGGCGCTGTGGCCGCCGCGGACGCCGCCCGGCGCGTCTTGGTGCTGCTGCTGCTGTGGGGGTTCTGTCCGCCGGGCCGGGACCCGGCGCCTTAGCCACCGAGCACTACTCGCCGCTGTCCCTGCTCAAGCAGGAGTTGCAGCACCGGCAGCAGCAGGAGGCCCCGGCGGGCGGCGGTTGCAGCCCGCAGTCCGGGGACTGGGGGGACCAGTACTCTGCCGAGTGCGGCGGTGAGTGGGGGGCGGCGGGCGGGCGTCAGGGTTGCGGCGGAGTGCCTGCGCGGCTGGGCCGAAGGGGCTGCGGGCCTCGGCGCCGGTGCTGGACGCCCTGGCCTCGTGCCGCCGGCCGTGGCGTGTAACCCTGCGGGAGCCGGCTTCTCGAAATGTTGCGCCAGGGCCCTTTCCCGCCGCTCGCACCCACGCAGCTGCGCGCCCTCCTCCTGAGGCCGCCTTGGGGAGGGCGATGAATGGTGAAAAAAGCTGGCAGCATTCTCCCGAGGCCAGGGCGGGCTCTGTGCAGCCCTAGCAACTTTCCAAAGGGTGGAGGAGGAGATGGCAGGTGGCCCGGGGCAGCCTCAGTCTCTGCTCTGGCCCTCTGCGGGTGCTGTGTGAGCAAGAGAAGGAGCAAAAAGGACCGGACCCGCGTCCAGAGCGGGGATGTCTGGCTCATCTTAGGTCTGGAAATCAGATTTTCTGACCTCCCTATTGAGGTTTTGTATTATACATAGCCTCCGAGAATTTGATCCCTGCCAAAAAAGAGGGAACAGGAGAGTAACCTCATTTTATCTTTCATTGACATCTTGCTTCCAGTTGTTTGAGACTGACCTGTGATCTGTCAGGTGTCTCCCAGAGAGTAAAAATAGTCCTGTGGTTTCCCATGTATGTCAGAGCCGTGTGTGTGTCTTGGCACTGGGCCAGCTCATTCATTTAGATTGTGCACCATTGGCCTCAGTTTATTCCTCAGAGGCAGGGTACATATGTCCATTTTTTGAAGTTCTGTAGTGAGTCCTTTTGGGCTTCCCTGGTGCCTGTAATGCAGGAGACCTGGGTTCAATCCCTGGGTTGGGAAGATACCCTGGGAAGGGAATGGCTACCCACTGCAGTATTCTTGCCTGGAGAATCCCATGAACAGATGAGCCTGGTGGGCAACAGTTGTCCGTAGGGTCGCAAGGAGTCAGACACAACTGAAGCAACTAACACTTTCCCTAAGTGAGCATTTTTACCTTTCAGCCCCCTCCCTGCTCCTTCCTCTTTCCTCTTGGCCTGTGTGAGTTCCCTTGAGGTTTGCTCTTGAAACGTGGGGTCTGCTTGACTCATAGGAACTGGCTGGTTGGTTTTATGGCCTGACAGCAGTCTAGCATTGTTTACCTAGGAAGAGGATAAGTATTTTTGGTTGAGATGAAACGTCAAGATTAGCACAGTGTGATTTCCTTTCACCACAATCTGACTTCCTTGAGGGAGTCTCACTCGCTGAGGGCTATGTGACTTCTGTATTTTGTAGTAGGCCGTGGCCAGTAACAGCATAAATGCACAGTGGAAAGAGAACAGCTTTTACCTCTGTCACTTTCTGTGACTGATCAGGTTAATTACCTGTCTTTGCATAATTGCTGCCTCTGTAAATTGAAGACTGTTCCCTAATGACAGGGTTTCATTTTCTTCACAGGGATGTTGTGAGGAAAACGAGAAATAGCTGTCATGCACGTTTGCAGTGCTTGCTGTGTGCCAGGTGCTGTTTTAAGAACTTTAAGTTGGTAAGGCAATTCTCTTAGCCTGTTAGAGCCCTGGTTACTATGTCATTGGATGGTAGTTCCTTTTCTAGGAGGAGAAAACGGAGGCACAGTGAAATCATCACTTTCCTGAGGGCCCACAGCTGGACAGGGAGGAGCCCAGGTAGTCAGACTCCTGACAAAATTTGTATGAAGCACTCAGTGGTTATAATTAGGAAAACACATTTGTAATATTTACAGGCATATAGAAAGTAGTGCATAAACCTTCTCTTCCTTTCCCTCCTGTATTCATATGATGCTCACTGGCTAAAGGAGACCCTGATTCTAGGCAATGAAAGATACAAATCAGTGTAATTATGAAATCAGTTGATTTTTTGATCAAGGTAACACATTTCATTTTGTAGCATCAGGCTTATGCCAATGGCTAAGAGTCCTCTTTGGGGCCAACTCTGACTTGTATTATGCTTTTCCCTCAAATGATAAATGTCGGTTTTCAGAACCAGGGCATTTGGAAGAATCCTGTTCACCCTCCATGCCTTCACATACAGAGCCTAATGTTCTCTGCTTCAGAGGATGAACAGAGACTTTAAGCATTATTTAAATGTTTCAGTTTTCTCTTTATCTCCTCCATATAGTACTTACTTTCTCAGTCTTCCAGATAGCCTCCCCCGGGCTGACATGAATGTTCCAGTAGCAGCCGAAGTGGCTTGGCTGCTGCTGCTGTCACCTGGGAAGTAATTGCCAGGGTCAACTCCTTATGCTCTATGGGTCCCCAGGTGTTCCCATTAGCGTTACTGGCTGCAGTGTGGGACAGAAGCCCTCTCTTTTGTGATAGAAACTCACCCAAATGTTTCTCTTATTCTCCATCCTTGTCCTAGACAACCAGGTAGAAGCAAGTGAAACCTACCTTGATCCCTCTCTGTTCCAAGAAGAACAGATGTAACAACAAATTCAGATATTAGAGTGAGCCAGATCATGGCCTGAGGGGCTCATGCTCTGCATCCGAAGCTCCTAGATGATCAGTATCAGGTCTAAGCAAGTGCCAGGATCCAGAACTAATCAGTTATTCAAAATCAAGATGTGACCTCACCAACTATTAATCATGTCACACTGGACTGTCCAGCCGCAAATCAAGCCAGCCCCTTTTCAGAGGGTGGACACAGCCACAGAGTGGCTTTTCAGAAGCCTTCTCACTCCCGCTAGATATAAATAACTGAGTTGATGACTGCACAAGCCTGAATCTGCACACCTTTGGATGAGCTGTGTATGTATGCTCTTAAGACAGAATCTTCAGTGACTGTAGGGCTGAGGAGAATGGCTGGTGGGAGCTGTCGGTCTGGAGAGGACAGTGGCCAGAACCAGCCCCTTTTCAGAGGGTGGACACAGCCACAGAGTGGCTTTTCAGAAGCCTTCTCACTCCCGCTAGATATAAATAACTGAGTTGATGACTGCACAAGCCTGAATCTGCACACCTTTGGATGAGCTGTGTATGTATGCTCTTAAGACAGAATCTTCAGTGACTGTAGGGCTGAGGAGAATGGCTGGTGGGAGCTGTCGGTCTGGAGAGGACAGTGGCCAGAGTCCAGGCCCCAGGGAGCAGCCTCGGGGAGCCCAGTTGCCCAGACGACGAGCTTGGATGGTCTCAGTGCCATGGGGCTCAGCCTGCCTTTCCTGTTCCCTAGCCCCCCCTTCAACTTTTTCTGCTCTAGCACGTTTTTACTTTTTGCATTTTGTTTGAACAGCATGTGTCACCTCAAAATTCTGATACCCTGTTTTCCTATGGTGAAAATCATTCTACTCTTTTAAAAAATGAATACTGTAATGTACATATTTATTAAAATAAAAGTAGGCGCTCCTCCCTGTGTTATCTTTGCCCTGTTTGTAGTTTGGAATTGTGGGAAGAAAGGAACAGAAGTTTACTCCTAATTCTTTCCTCTGGTTTTATACTTGTCTATACTGCATCCTTATTTAACGCAGTGCTTGACACTGAAGTAGGTACTGTTTTGTCTCCATTTTACATAAGGGGAAATTGAGGCAAAGAGAATGGTTATTCAGTAGAGAGTCAAGTCAGGGTTTGAACCTGGCTATCTGTGAACTACTTGTCAGTAATATTTGCATATTAGTATAATTTGTGTGGTTTCTTCAGTTGTGTCCGACTCTTTGCAAGCCCGTGGACTATAGTCTCCTCTCTCCATGGCATTCTCCAGGCAAGAATACTGGAATGCGTTGCCATTTCCTTCTGCAGGGGATCTTCCCAACCCAGGGACTGAAGCTGCGTCTCCTGTGTCTCCTGCATGGGCAGAAGTATTCTTTACCACTAGTGCCACCTTCTTACTAATATTATTGATAAAGTCCTGTGCCCTTCAGATTTGTTTGTTGAGAGTTATATTCTTAGATGGCTTGTCCTAGAATTTTATGTTTACATATGTGCAGGGTTGTTCCATTGAATCTGACATTTTGGACTGTAGAGGGGACTGGTCTGTTATTTAACTGAAAACCTGTCTGTATGCCTCCTGGATGCTCCTCAGTGTTGTAGGTGCTGGGGTTATAGCACAGTTGGCTGAGCTGCTCCCTGGAGCCTGTGTTCTGCTGGAACAAGGAATCAGCACGCACTAGGCCTGGGGAAGAGTGCCTCCAGAAACAGAGTGGTGTGGGGATGCTTCTTTGAGAAGCGCTGGGAAGGCCTCTGCTCAGATGACATGAGCAGAGACTCGAGTGGGGTGAGACTGGAGAAATCTTAAGTGTGTTAGTCGCTCAGTCCTGTCTGACTCTTTGTGACCCCATGGACTGTAGCCTTGCCAGGCTTCTTTTGCCTGGCGTGGATTCTCCAGGCAAGAATTCTGGAGTGGGTAGCCATTCCCTTCTCCAGGGGATCTTCCAGGGATCAAATCCAGATCTCCTGCATCACAGGCGGATTCTTTACCATCTGAGTCATCAGAGAAGCGTGGTATCCTTAACCTGACACCCTGAAGTCACAGATCTGTAAAGTAAGGTTTAGTTAGGTTGTCGCTTGTCCACTGATTCAAGAAATCAGGTTTCCATTCCTGCTCTTCCAGCCAAAGTTAAGCTGCGTCTCATTCCAGCGCGGCATTCATCTGTATTAAATATGTCTTTACATGTTCTTTATAGAAGGTCCAGCTGTATTTTAGTTAAAACGTATGCATTTCTAGTACTTGTTTAAAAAATACTTTTGTTTTACTTTTTTTGAAAATGTATTAATAGGACAGTAAATTTATGTGAGTTTTTTTCTTGCTACTGTCTTCTTGAGAGTTTTTTGTCTACTCCTAGGTGGGGTGTTTTAGTACTTGATGTCTTTATGGTCATTTCCACATAGCCCCCTTCATCCAACTGGTGGTGTTAGCAACTGTCCGTGCTTAATGCCTCAATCAAGTCCAATGATTACTTTACAACCTGAAGTAATTTTCTTTAGTTTGTTGAAATTAATAATCCCAGATTTGAGTTCCATTTTCTCACCGTTCTTTATGGAGAACTGAATATTAGTGTCTGTCTGATTTGGGAGTTTTAACTGCCAGATAAACAAGGAAGTAGTTGTGAATGTTGCTCTGTGTTTTTGCCAATCAGACAGCCTTAAAGATTGTCAGTATTTATGATCTCTCTCTTAATTGAGGAATTGGTTTTTTAAATACATGAAATTGATCTTATTGCTCACAGCTTTAAATTATGGCTGTGTCTTCAAGGTGGGAAGGAATCAATAGAGGGAAGCTTCTGTAATGAGAGCCATTTCCTCTTTGTTCTGGCTGCAGGGAAGTTGGGAGCCAAGGTTTATGTCCAGTCATAGCAGCCGAAAGTAACCCTTTCAGTTGCAGTGTTCCCTTGACCCCTTCTTCCCTTGACCCTGATTTTCGGTGTTATTTATCATACACAGTTTTGTGGCTGATCTCTTCTGATCTTTTTAAAGCACACAAACAAATTTGCCAGTGTAAAGGAGTTAGCTTATTTCAAGCACAGAGGTTGAGGCTTGGAATGATGAAGACATCCGTGTATTGTTACCTCAGCCAGACCAGGCCACTGATCACTGGGAGGGTGAGCAGCATTTTTCAGAAAACCATCTGACTTAGGGGTGGTTCTTTGTAGTGAGCACCCAGTGAAGCTGATATCCTATGGTATTTGCATTTGTTGTTCAGTTGCTCAGTAGTGTCCAACTGTTTGTGACCCTGTGAACTGCAGCTCTCCAGGCTTCCCTGCTCTTCACAGTCTCCCAGAGTTTGGTCAGACTCATGTCTACTGAGTCGGTGGTGACATCCAACCATCTCATCCTCTGTTGTCCCCTTCTCCTGCCTTCAGTCTTTCCCAGCATCAGGGTCTTTTCCATTGAGTTGGCTCTTTGCATCGTGTGGCCAAATTATTGGAGCTTCAGCATCAGTCCTTCCAATGAATGTTCATAATTGATTTCCTTTAGGATTGACTGGTTTAATCTCCTTGCTGTCCAAGAGCCTCTCAAGAGTGTTCTCCAGCACCACAGTTCAAAAGCATCAATTCTTCAGAGCTCAGCCTTCTTTATAGTCCAACTCTCACATCCATACATGACTATTGGAAAAACCATAGCTTTGACTATATGGACCTTTCTCCGCAAAGTACTGTTGGCAAAGTAATGTCTCTGCTTTTTAATATGCTGTTTAGGTTTGTCATTGCTTTTCTTCCAAGGAGCAAGCGTTTTTTAATTTCATGGCTACAGTTACCATGGTATTTGCAAATGGTATTTCTGTACTCACTAGCTTTTTCCTGTAGAGCTGTTGTCATTAAGAATTACTCTTATCTTTTGCAAGTTCCTGGTAGATGTGTTCTGCTTTGGGTGACCTACTTCACAGTCTCCCAGAGTTTGGTCAGACTCATGTCTACTGAGTCGGTGGTGACATCCAACCATCTCATCCTCTGTTGTCCCCTTCTCCTGCCTTCAGTCTTTCCCAGCATCAGGGTCTTTTCCATTGAGTTGGCTCTTTGCATCGTGTGGCCAAATTATTGGAGCTTCAGCATCAGTCCTTCCAATGAATATTCAGAATTGATTTCCTTTAGGATTGACTGGTTTAATCTCCTTGCTGTCCAAGAGCCTCTCAAGAGTGTTCTCCAGCACCACAGTTCAAAAGCATCAATTCTTCAGAGCTCAGCCTTCTTTATAGTCCAACTCTCACATCCATACATGACTATTGGAAAAACCATAGCTTTGACTATATGGACCTTTCTCCGCAAAGTACTGTTGGCAAAGTAATGTCTCTGCTTTTTAATATGCTGTTTAGGTTTGTCATTGCTTTTCTTCCAAGGAGCAAGCGTCTTTTAATTTCATGGCTACAGTTACCATGGTATTTGCAAATGGTATTTCTGTACTCACTAGCTTTTTCCTGTAGAGCTGTTGTCATTAAGAATTACTTTTATCTTTTGCAAGTTCCTGGTAGATGTGTTCTGCTTTGGGTGACCTGGTGGCTCAAACAGTAAACAATCTGCCTTCATTGCCAGAGACCCGGATTCAAACCACGGGTTGGGAATATCCCTTGGAGGAGGACATGGCGGCTCACTCCAATATTCTTGCCTGGAGACTCGGATTCAATCCCTGGGTTGGGAAGATCCCCTGGAGGAGGACGTGGAGGCCCACTCCAGTATTCTTGTCTGGAGACCCAAATTCAATCCACTGGTTGGGAAGATCCCCTGGAGGAGGGCATGGCAGCCCACTCCAGTATTCTTGCCTGGAAAATCCCGGGGTCAGAGGAGCCTGGCGGGCTACAGTTCATGGAGTTGCAGAGTCAGACACAACTGAGTGGCTTAACACTTTCACACTTTTACTTTTGGATGACAAAGGTTATTTTTTTCCCCTTTGGATGCTGACAAAAAATACACGGCCTGGGTTTTAAAGTCTAACTGCATGGAGTATGACTACGGGAAATGGCAGAGCACTTGCTCTATAAAAACTTTTCAGGAAGTGTCTTTCACAAGTGTAGATACAGCTTGGCTTCTTTGCACTTGGTGAATACTTGGCTGACTCACCAACTTATACAGCGTCTCCTTTTCATAATGTAGTGTTTCAAAGAGGTCATCTTTTCTTTCTGTTTAAGCTTGTTATCTTGCAGACAGAATAAGTACAAAATTTATCAAAGCAGAATTTTAATACTTTTCCCTTTGGGTTAATGCTTTCCAACATTTTCCATCCGCTGTCCTTTTTATTTTCACTCTTTATTGAAATATGACATATGCATAAAACTGCTCGTATCACAAGTGTAAAGCTCCCTAAGTTTTCACAAGCTGAGTAATGGATATAACCAGATAGAACCCCAAGCCAATAACTGCTATCTGTTCTTAAGTGTGTTGATAGTCTTATTATGTGTCACCCTTGTTTCATTGGGAAATACTTGCTGTGGCTTAGCAGAATTTTAATACTTTTCCCTTTGGGTTAATGCTTTCCAACATTTTCCATCCGCTGTCCTTTTTATTTTCACTCTTTATTGAAATATGACATATGCATAAAACTGCTCGTATCACAAGTGTAAAGCTCCCTAAGTTTTCACAAGCTGAGTAATGGATATAACCAGATAGAACCCCAAGCCAATAACTGCTATCTGTTCTTAAGTGTGTTGATAGTCTTATTATGTGTCACCCTTGTTTCATTGGGAAATACTTGCTGTGGCTTCATCTCTGATTCAGGAACTGGCACAGTGCATGGACTCTGCTTAGGTGCTGGCATTCTTCACACGGACACCCGGGGGTCCTGTGTCAGGAGGTCTGTCCTCTACTTGGCACCGCTTCTGCACAGGAGACCAGTTAACTTCTCTTGTGACTTTTTTCTGCCTGTGTTTGGGATGTTCTAAGTGACACCATGTTTCCTTGTCAATAATGGTTTCACATTACTGCCTAGATCTGCTTCAGCTTCCCCAGTAGAGATGATGATGTTTGACAGTAGGTGTGAGCTTATGAACAAGTCTTCAGCTTGTAAAAGTACACTTTGAGCATCGTGTGCGTTTTCAGTCCAGCTTAAACTCCAGGCTAAATGATCAGCTTTTGTGGATAAGGCCGCTGCCCTGTTGGTTGCCTGCAGCACCTGCTACCCTACTCTGCTTTTGAATTGGTGCTGTGTAATTTGCTTCCATGCTGCTTTTTCCATTCTGTGCAACTGACCAGCTCCTTTTCTTTTGGGTTTATACATTCTGTACATGTGTTAATATTTCATGTGAGTTAATACAGCTTCAATCAGATTATATTCATGTTTTGCTAAAAAGCCATTCTCTCTTTAAGATGGCTTTTGCAGATCCTTGTTCTAGAGGATTAATTATATATGTTGACTTTATAATCTTAATTCTCAGTGGGCAGCCTCTATTTTCAATTTGTTTTATGATAACTTACACATCTCAGGTAAGTAATCTCAGTAATTACACATTACTGATAAATAATATTAGAATAAAAGAAACATATAAATTCTTGAGGAGTAGAATTTTCCCAGTTACTACTTTTCCTGTTACTACAGTTTGAAAGAAATACCACTTGGGACTGTCCAGGAAGTTAATATACAGTATCTCTGTTACCAAACCGAACTTGAGTCTGCTTGCCCACACAGCACAGCAAAGCTGATCTGCTGATACTGGGTTGTCATGAAGGAAAGTTTAGTGTTTATTTGCAGGGCACCAAGCCAGGAAGATGGAGAAGGTGATGGCATCCCACTCCAGTACTCTTGCCTGGAAAATCCTATGGATGGAGGAGCCTGGTGGGCTGCCGACTGTGGGGTCGCACAGAGTCGGACACGATTGAAGCGACTTAGCAGCAGCAGCAGCAAGCCAGGAAGAATGGCAGCTTGTGCTCAAAAAACCCAAACTCTCCATAAGCTTTCAAGGAAGGGTCTTAAAGGCAACCTTTGGGATGAGAGTTATAGGCTGTGGATTTTCTTCTGATTGGTTGATGGTGAGGTGATTGGGTTTGTTTTGAAAATCTTAATCATCAGCCTTCTGGTTCCAGCCAGCCTACGGCTACAGGCTTGTGGTCAGCAGGCAGTCACCATCCTCCACCTTTCTGGGCTGTCCGCTTCTGCAGAACATCTCTAAGATATGCATCAGATTGTTATGTATGTCCCTTCAGGAGGAACTGGGACTTTTATTGCTGAACTATTATTTAAGCTACCATTACTTTTCTTGCTTTGAATTGATGCTTTTGAATTGTGGTGCTGGAGAAGACTCTTGATGATCCCTTGGACAAGGCTACAGGCTTGTGGTCAGCAGGCAGTCACCATCCTCCACCTTTCTGGGCTGTCCGCTTCTGCAGAACATTTCTAAGATATGCATCAGATTGTTATGTATGTCCCTTCAGGAGGAACTGGGACTTTTATTGCTGAACTGTTATTTAAGCTACCATTACTTTTCTTGCTTTGAATTGATGCTTTTGAATTGTGGTGCTGGAGAAGACTCTTGACGATCCCTTGGACAGCAAGGAGATAAACCAGTCAATCCTAAAGGAAATCAGTCCTGAATATTCATTGGAAGGACTGATGCTGAGGGTCCAGTACTTTGGCCACCTGATGTGAAAAGCCAACTCATTGGAAAAGACCCTGATGCTGGGAAAGATTGAGGGCAAGATGAGAAGGGGGCCTCAGAGAATGAGATGGTTGGATAGCATCACCGACTCAGTGGACATGAGTTTGAGCAAACTCTGGGAGATAGTGGAGAACAGAGAAACCAGTTGCTATAGTCCATGGGGTTGCAGAAAGTTGGACACAACTTAGCAACTGAACAACAACAACTTTCCTTGCTTGACTGCTTTTCCTTAGTTTCTGTATTCCCTCACTTCCCTAAATGGTTACTGCTTGAATCTGCTCTTTGAAACTCAGGGAACGCCTAGGGAACTAAAGCCTTTTTCCTACAAACAAGAAAAAGGGTATATGGAGGGGCTTTTGTACCTGGTTTTATACTTGGTTTCAACAACTCCCNAAAAAAAAAAAAGTTTGTGAAATTATTTTGAAAGCTGTAAAGTACTGTGGAGACCAAAATAAAATTCAAGAAAGCAGGAGGAAGAAATTTTCAGGAAAGAACCAGCAATTTTAGCCTAGATGTATATACTAACATTTCACAGTCATTCTGTGAACTGTATACATTATGTCCATTCTTCACAATTGCCCTATAAGGGTATGTGGTGGTACTTATTCCTGTTTCACAAATGAGGAAACTGAGGCTAAGAGAAAGTCAAGAGAAATCCTGCGCAAAGTCAGACAGCCAGTTAGGCATCTGATCTGAGTCCTCCTGTGCTCTGAACCACTCTATTACTTTGCTACCAAACTAATTACACTTGAAGCCAGGGAAAGAGTAGATTTAAATATTAAAAGAAGGGCTGGTTCTTTGAAAATACAGACATTCATTAGACACTAATTTAGCAAGGCTAATCAAGAAAAATGAGAAGAAACCAGTACAGCTGGCCCTTGAACAACATGGGTTTGAACTGTGCAGGTTCACTTAAATAAAATTCAAGAAAGCAGGAGGAAGAAATTTTCAGGAAAGAACCAGCAATTTTAGCCTAGATGTATATACTAACATTTCACAGTCATTCTGTGAACTGTATACATTATGTCCATTCTTCACAATTGCCCTATAAGGGTATGTGGTGGTACTTATTCCTGTTTCACAAATGAGGAAACTGAGGCTAAGAGAAAGTCAAGAGAAATCCTGCGCAAAGTCAGACAGCCAGTTAGGCATCTGATCTGAGTCCTCCTGTGCTCTGAACCACTCTATTACTTTGCTACCAAACTAATTACACTTGAAGCCAGGGAAAGAGTAGATTTAAATATTAAAAGAAGGGCTGGTTCTTTGAAAATACAGACATTCATTAGACACTAATTTAGCAAGGCTAATCAAGAAAAATGAGAAGAAACCAGTACAGCTGGCCCTTGAACAACATGGGTTTGAACTGTGCAGGTTCACTTACACGTGGGTTTTTTTTCAGTAGGAGATGCTACGGTGCTACATGATTTGTGGCGTAAATGCGATTGTGAAACTGCGGATTCGGAGGGCTAGCTATAAGTTATACACACATTTTTAACTGCATGGAGAATCAGCACCCCTAACCCCTGTGTTGTTCAAGGATCAACTGTATTTCCCTTTAGGAATCATTGTAACTCCGTATATATTTATGACAAAGACGTAGAACAATTCTAAGAAACAATGATAAAATCCCTCCTCAGAAAAAGGTAAATTACCAAGTTTATTTCCCCCCTGCCTCTTAAATATCTTGTCTCCATTAGGGTCAGCTCTTTTCTTCTCATTGAACTTAAGCTTCCTAAGCTTTCTTAGAGATCCTACCTGCTTAATCATCCACCATTTATGATTATCAAATTTATATCTGTAGCTCTCTCTTTCTCTGAAATCTCCCACTACACACAAGACAGCTCCTGGTTTAGCATCTCACGAACATCTGCTTAAACTCAAAGTTAGTGCTTTCAGTTCAGTCACTCAGTCGTGTCCGACTCTTTGCGACCGCATGAATTGCAGCATGCCAGGCCTCCCTGTGCATCACCAACTCCCCAACTTCACTCAGAGTCACAACCATCGAGTCCGTGATGCCATCCAGCCATCTCATGCTCGGTCGTCCCCTTTTCCTCCTGCCCCCAATCCCTCCCAGCATCAGAGTCTTTTCCAATGAGTCAACTCTTCGCATGAGGTGGCCGAAGTACTGCAGTTTCAGCTTTAGCATCATTCCTTCCAAAGAAATCCCAGGGCTGATCTCCTTCAGAATGGACTGGTTGGATCTCCTTGCAGTCCAAGGGACTCTCAAAAGTCTTCTCCAACACCACACTTCAAAAGCATCAATTCTTTGGCGCTCAGCTTTCTTCACAGTCCAACTTTCATATCGATACACGAATACTGGAAAAACCATAGCCTTGACTAGCTGGACCTTTGTTGGCAAAGTAATATCTCTGCTTTTGAATATGCTACGTAGGTTGGTCATAACTTTTCTTCCAATAAGTAAGTGTCTTTTAATTTCGTGGCTGCAGTCACCATCTGCAGTGATTTTGGAGTCCCCAAAAATAAAGTCTGAGACTGTTTCCACTGTTTCCCTATCTATTTGCCATGAAGTGATGGGATCGGATGCCATGATCTTAAGTTTTCTGAATGTTGAGCTTTAAGCCAGCTTTTTCACTCTCTACTTTCACTTTCATCAAGAAAAGCACTCTTCCTCTTAAACTCCCAACTTCAGTTCCTGGCACAGCTCCGGATCTCTGGCTGCACAGACTGGGAATAGTGCCTCTTTCCTCCTCCCATGCCCAGTTTTACTCAAAAAGCCTCGTCTTTTTTACTTCATATCTCTTTAGACTATGACCCTGTTTTAACTCAGTGGCCTCTACGTATGCTGGGACTTTCCTGCTTTTTAACTAGTCACCGCCTCCACCTGGCCTTCCTGCTCCAGTCTCAAACCCTCCTGTCACCACCGTTAGGGATCTTCCTGCTGAAGCTTTCTGTGGCATCTTAGTATTAAAGAGGAAAGGAAATCAATGAACTGGATACTAGAGAAACCAGAAGAGGAAATAAGGGAAATTGCAGGACTAAAAAACATAGCCAGAATAAATGAATTAGAGCAATAGGGAAATTGATCAGTAGACCCGAAAGCTGCATCTTCAGAGAATAAAATAGATCAGTCTGAGAAGGCTGACACGTACAGAGGGAGCGGATGCAACTGTATGTGATGAATGAGAGATATGTGTGTCCCTGGAGAAGCCATTAGAACTAAGAGACAACTGCATAGAAATCTCTGCTAATAGGTTAAAAAATGAAGCAATAGAGAAATATCCAGAAAAATGATGCAGAAGAAAAAGATGAGATTCTGTAATGTGTTTTGAGAATATTTCTGTGGTAATCACAATTCAATTACTTGTATGACCCAAACAATAAGGAAAACAGACATTTCCTAATTTCATGGAAATCGATATCATTTAAATACAACTAGGTTATTATTCCACTCAGTACTCTTGCCTGGAAAATTCCATGGATGGAGGAGCCTGGTGGGCTGCAGTCTGTGGGGTTGCTGAGGGTTGGACACGACTGAGCGACTTCTTTCACTTTTCACTTTCATGTATTGGAGAGGGAAATGACAACCCACTCCAGTGTTCTTGCCTGGAGAATCCCAGGGACAAGGGAGCCTGGTGGGCTGCCGTCTGTGGGGTCGCACAGAGTCAGACACAACTGAAGTGACTTAGCAGCAGCAGGTTATTGTTAGAAGATAGTTGACTCCATAGTGAATTAAATATTTTTAGATTAAAGAGCAAATTTAACCCTCCTAGGCCAGACGACTATAATCACAACTAGAACAACCTGTTTTCCTATCACAGGCCTTACCAAGCCACCGAAAACAATGATGCCAGAATCTGATAAAGGTGGGGAGTAGGGGAAGGAAAGAAAGCTGTTAACATGGTTATAAAAATCCTAAGTGAAATATTAGTAAACTAAAGCCAGCAAATAAAAGAATAATCTGCCTTGATCAATTAGTTTATTCTAGAAGTACAAAAGAGAGTTCAAGTTTGATCACTTGATAGATCAAAGGAGAAAAATCATACAATTAACATAGAGAAATATCCAAAAATCACCCGATAAATTTCAGTCAGCTTTCCAGATTTAAAATTTTCGGTGAAGCGGAGAATTCTTCCTTTATATGGTAAAATATATCAATCTCAAAATAGCTACGTAGAGCAGCTTCCCTTTGGATATTTAAAAATGTTAAATGAAAAAGTATTATTGTCAGAAGTTGAGGAAATTCTGGGTCATTGAATGACATGTTAACTTCAAGAATAATCTGTCATGCCTTTTATCACTAGTGTTGTTGAGCACTTTGAGGAGGTTTTACCCAGTACAATAAGATGCTAAGTGAGTATAAATGTTAAAAAGACTTTGATATAATTGTGTGTAGTTAATATAGTGATCCACTGTAAGACATTAATAGAGCAGTTAAAAGTTCAATAATATGGAGGTAAAATATTCACCTCTAGCAATTAAGAAGGCAAAAGATTGACAGCATGCTGTATCTCTGTCTGGACTGCTCTCCCAGTCCTGCCAGTCTCCCATGTACCTTCACCTGTCAAATCCTTAACTTTGTTCGGATCTGCCTTCACTGTCAAGCTCCGGGGGTTGGTGATGGACAGGGCAGTCTGGCGTGCTGCAGCCCATAGGGTCGCAGAGTCAGACATGACTGAGTGACTTTCACATAAATCATCTCAAAGATTAAAAAAAAAAAGAAGAAGAAGTCTAGAAATAGATCCCTGGAGAAGAAAATGGCAACCCACTCCGTATTCTTGCCTAGAGAATCCTGTGGACAGAGGAGCCTGGTGGGCTGCATAGAGTCAGACACTATTGAAGTGACTTAGCATGCATGATGCATTGGAGAAGGAAATGGCATCCCACTCCAGTATCCTGCCTGGAGAATCCCAGGCACAGAGGAACCTGGTGGGCCACCGTCTATGGGGTCACACAGAGTTGGACACGACTGAAGTGACTTAGCAGCAGCAGCAGCAGCAGAAATAGGTTCCAGTGTCTCCATGTCTTATAAAGGTGGCATTCAATTGATAATTTCATAAGTGGCCTTGAAGCAACTGGCTAACCATTTGGAAAATAGATAATTAGAAAATATTCCCCATATCTTAGACCAGAATAGATCACATGACTTACAAAGTGACGAAGGACATTCGCAATTTGGACTTCCCTGGTGGCTCAGTGGCACAGAACCCACCTATGAATGTAGGAGGTGTGGGTTCGATTCCTGGGCAAGGAAGATCCCCTGGAGAAGGAAATGGCAACCCACTCCAGTATTCTTGCTGGGAAATCCCATGGACTTTGTGCCTGGCGGGCTACAATCCATGGGGTTGCAAAGAGTCAGACATGACTTAGTGACTAAACAACGACAACAAAAGCAATTTACAAAGAGATACAAATGGCCAATAAATCAAAAGGTCAATCTTATTAGTACTGTGTTCAGATTGGGAAAGAAAAAGAATGGCAAAGTAGAGAGAGAGAGAATATTATACACTGCAAACAGGAATGAAATTACTTTTAAGTATTGGGATGGAAATGGAGCAATATAATGGAAAGTGTTAAAATTTTTGCCTCAGCAATTACATGTGTTATACTTTAATTGCCCAGTTGGGTAAATTTGCAAAAAATATAGCCCAAGGATACTCACTGAAACAGTATCTATATTAAGGAAATAAGAAAGGACATCTTAAATATTCAGTGTGAGGAGTGTGGTTAAATTCTATGCAATGGAATGCTGTATAGCTGTTTTAAATTATATAGATGTTTATTTCTTGAAACTGAAAAGAATCCCACAAAGTGGAGGGATTGTTAGAATACATCCAATGTCTGAGCAGTGCTTAGTGCTTAGCACAGTGCTTAGTGGGTGGTAAGTTCGCAAATTGTACCTTTTTTAAAAGGTAGGAGAGGTAGGTTATAAATTATTGCATACTCAACTACTGATCAACAAGCATTACTGCTTCTTCATTCTTGTCAGACTAGTCTTTCTCTGGGTCCATTATTTACCCTAGTCGGACCACTTACCTTTTAAACTCATATTTTTTTTATTTTCCAGCACCAGCTCCCTCCTAGCTAGAGTTGTCAGCCCACTGCCCCTTTGCATTTGCTTGCCATTGTGTTTTTGTATACCACTCCTCCTGCCTGGAATATTCCTCCCCTTTCTGCACCCCAGTCTGGACCCATGCATCCTTGAAACCCCCCTGTGCTTTGTGAGACTTAACATTCCGGCTTCAGTCTCTGCTCTCCACCAGGGCTCATGTAAGAATTCAGCTAAATTGGTTCATGTGGTTCCTTGAACATGACTGCTGAATTAGAGCACATTTTAAAAAATAATTTTTTGAAGCAAAATTCACATAACAAAAAATTAACCATTCTCTAGTGAACAAGTTCAGTGATATTTAGCACATTCCCTAGTTAGTGCAGTTACCCTAAGACATATCCCATCATTCCAAGGTAAACTCCTATGTCATTCCCCTCCAGGGTGCAGTCTGTGTCTGTGAATTTTCCTTTCTGGGTATTTCATATAAATGGAATCATACTCTACGTGACCTTTTGTGTCTAGTTCCTTTCACTCAGTTTTTGCTTTGGAGGGTCTTACATGTTGTAATAGGTCTCAGGACTTTGTTCATTTTTAAGGCTGAATAATAATTCCGTTGCATATATGTATCACAGTTTGTTTATCCATTATCTGTTGATGGACATTTAGGCCATTGCCACCTTTTGGTTATTGTAAGTAGTGCTGCTATGAATATGTGCGTATGTGTACTTGTTTGAGTCCCAACTGAGCGACTTCACTTTCACGGTTCACTTTCACGCATTGGAGAAGGAAATGGCAACCCACTCCAGTGTTCTTGCCTGGAGAATCCCAGGGGTGGCGGAGCCTGGTGGGCTGCCATCTCTGGGGTTGCACAGAGTCGGACACGACTGAGCGACTGAACTGAACTGAGCTGAGTCAGTTCTTTGGGGTATACACCTAGGAGTGCAGCAGTGGGACCAGTTGGTAAGTCTGTGTTTAACTTTCTGAGGAACCAACCAGCTCTATAGTGACCACACCATTTTACATCCCCATCAACACTGCACAAGGGTTCAATTTCTCTATCTTTGTCAACACTTGTGATTTCCCTTTAAAAAATTATACCTATCCTAGTGGGTGTGCAGTGGTCCCTCACTGATTTGTATTCACTAATTAATAACAAGGTACAGCATCTTTTCATGTACTCACTGGTTGTATATCTTTGGAGAGTTGCCAATTCAAGTCCTTTGCTCATTTTAAAATAAGATTATCCTTACGTTTAGGTCTTTAATCCATTTTGAGTTTATTTTTGTGTGTGGAGTTCTCCCATTCTGAAGGCTGTCTTTTCACCTCGCTTATAGTTTCCTCTGTTGTGCAGAAGTTTTTAATTTTAATTAGATCTCATTTGTTTCTTTTTGCTTTTATTTGGGAGGTGGGTCATAGAGGATCCTGCTGTGATGTATGTCAGAGAGTGTTTTGCCTATGTTCTCTAGGAGTTTTATAGTTTCTAGTCTTACGTTTAGATCTTTAATCCATTTTGAGTTTATTTTTGTGTGTGGTGTTAGAGAGTGATCTAGTTTCATTCTTTTACAAGTGGTTGACCAGTTTTCCCAGCACCACTTGTTAAAGAGATTGTCTTTACTCCATTGTATATTCTTGCCTCCTTTGTCAAAGATAAGGTGTCCATAGGTGTGTGGATTTATCTCTGGGCCTTCTATTTTGTTCCATTGATCTATATTTCTGTCTTTGTGCCAGTACCATACTGTCTTGATGACTGTGGCTTTGTAGTAGAGCCTGAAGTCAGGCAAGTTGATTCCTCCAGTTTCATTCTTCTTTCTCAAGATTGCTTTGGCTATTCGAGATTTTTTTGTATTTCCATACAAATTGTGAAATTATTTGTTCAAGCTCTGTGAAAAATACCGCTGGTGGCTTGGTAGGGATTGCATTGAATCTGTAGATTATTTTGGGTAGTATACTCATTTTCACTATATTGATTCTTCTGATCCATGAACATGGTATATTTCTCCATCTATTAGTGTCCTCTTTGATTTCTTTCATCAGTGTTTANAATGGCTGAGTAATACTCTATTGTGTATATGTACCACAGCTTTCTTATCCATTCATCTGCTGATGGACATCTAGGTTGCTTCCATGTCCTGGCTATTATAAATAGTACTGTGATGAACATTGGGGTACACGTGTCTCTTTCAATTCTGGTTTCCTCAGTGTGTATGCCCAGCAGTGGGATTGCTGGGTCATATGGCAGTTCTATTTGCAATCATAAATTGCTACATTTAGTAGCTAATATTCTGCTTAGAATTTTGACCCATATTTATAATTGAGCTTAGTGGGTAGTACTTTTATTTTAATATTTTGAGCTGATTTTGACATCAGGGCTACCCTAGTCCCATAAACTAGCTGTGGATTTCTCAGTTTTCCTTTTCTGTGGATAGTAGATTTAATATCACAATTTGTTCCCTAAATGTTTTTAGAACCCACTGCTAATGCCATTTCTGAGTTGTTTTACAATTGTTGGAAGATTTTTAAACTACTGACTTGATTATTCTAATGGATATTTACTTCAGGTTTCATATTTCTTCTTCAGTTAATTTTTGTAATGTAATTGCCCTCTTCATCTAAGTTTCAAAATGCACTGACATCAGGTTAATAATATCTTCTTATCACATTTATTTCTGCAGCACCTGGCACTATATCCTCTTTTTCACTCCTAATGGAGTTTTGTTGTGTTATCACTTTTTTTACCCTGATGAACTCTTATAGAAGCTGATTCTACTGATTTTATGTTACACTTAAGAATAAACTTTGGCTAATATGATCCTAAATATTATATATTTGTTTAATTATCTTTTCTGTACTTTTGTTTTCTTTTTATTTTCCTATTTTTATCAATCTTTACCTTTTTTTCATATTAAACCTATACATTTCTTTTTAGTATTACTTTAACTGCATCAATAAATATTGATATGGAATGCTTTTGTATTTATCAGCTCTCTAAATCTATCTTAATTTCCATTATGATTTTAAACTCAATAAGAAATTATTTCCTAATATATTTTTTAATGAGGTGTTACTTGTTTTACTTCATTTTATTTTTTAATCATCTTAAGTATATTATTATCAATTACATTATCCGAAGGAATGCAGTCTTGAAATTTGCTCAGGTTTACTCACTGGTAAAAAAACTCCAGGGACTTCCCTTGTGGGCCAGTGGTCCAGTACTTCCCCTTCCAGTGCAGGGAGTACAAGTTTGATCTCTAGTCATAGAGCTAAGATTCCACATACATCGCAGCCAAAAATAAAAAATAAAAAACCACATACCTAAAATGAAGCCAAACTGTAAGAATTTTAATAAAGACTTTAAAGATGTCTCTCACAACTACTTAAAACTATGTTGAAGAAGCTCTCAGGATACTTGAAAATATAAGCACTTTTCAGTTGTTGCAGGCAAAATTTTATATGTCATCAATTGATTTTCTATTTCATGTATCTTATTCTTACATTTGTTACTTTCTGTTTTCTGCTTAATGTACAATTTGTTCTTCATTTTCTATGTCTTAAGGAGACAGTTCAGATCATTGGTTCCATAATTAAATTTCTTTTCTTCAGGCATTTTAGTGCTCTACACATTCATTTAAGAAGTACTTTAATTATTTCGCACACATTTTTTCCCACAAATTTGTTGTGTTTATTTTCATTCTCTTAGAAATACTTCTAATACTTCTTTTTAATATTGTCTTTTACATAGAGGCTATTTAGAAGTATTTTCTAGTTTCTAAATATTAGGACATTTTAAAAATTACTTTTCTGATTTTTCTGGTATCAATTACTTTGGTAAGATATCTTGTATAATTTGAACCTTTTAAACTTGTTTTACAGCAAAAACACTTTCTACCTTGTTAAATATTCCATGTTCACTTTAAAAAGATGTGCATTCTTCTGTTTTGGAGTAGTTTGTTCCATAAATGTCACTTAGGTCAAGTTTAATTGACAACGTTGTTCACTCTTAAAAATCATTGCTAGTTTTCTAAATTGTTATTCTTTAAGCTATTAAGAGCAAAGTGCTGAAGCCTCAGACTATAGTTTTGTCTTCATCTATTTTCCTCCTATTTCTATAACATTTGCTTCATTTGAGACTTTATTTTGCAATTTATAAATTGCATACTCCTTTAGGATTGTCATATCCTTTTGATGAGTTAATCATTGTATCTATTAGTTGCTTTCTGCTGCATAACAAATACATCCAGAATTTAGCATCTTAAAAAACAAAAATATATTATCTCAACAGTATGTGAGTCATAAGCCTGGGCATCTCTCAGTTGGTACCTCTGTCTCAAGATCTGACATGAATTTTCAGTCATATGTTAACACATCTCTGGTAGCGGTCACATGTGAAGGCTTGACTGTGATAAGGTCCACATCCAAGTCCACTCATACTGGCAGGCCTTGGCCCCTCACCAGGTAAGTCTTTCCTTAGGAGTACCTCATGACAGAGCTTCTGGCTTCCCCACAGATGATTGAGCAGGAATCTGAAACACAAGCAACTCTCCTTTTAAATCCCAATCACAGAAGCCATGTCACATCAGTCTGATATGTTCTGTTTGATAGAAGCCAGACTCTAAGACCAGCCCACAGTCCAGTAATTACCAAAGGCTTGATTACGAGGAATGGTGATGCCTGGAGACCATCTTAAAGGCTGCAAGCTTGTCTTCATGTTGAATGCAGTGTAAGTAAATCCCGTTAGGGAAGGAAATAGCCAGCCATTGTCAGCTCACCTCAGAATGTCTCTTTCTCGCTACAATTTTAATTCATCTATCTTCATGGCTTCTCCAGGCTTCTGATGTCTTTATGATGTCTTCTGATGTTCTGCAGTGCATCAGTATTTTCCAGTTGTTGCACTGAGAGCAATATTTGCCATTTCCTGCTACATCCTAGCAGAAATAAAATGTTTTTTCTTAATATATTCTTCATTCTACAGGTTCAATTTTGTTCCATTTCAAAATTCTTTGCTCATTTTTAGGAGTATTTTCTCCTGAATTATATTTTTTATTTTCTTCTATTTCAGAAAATATGATATATTCTGAAAACTCTGTTGATAAAATCTGCTTAAAAGGGTTGGTGAGGAAGGGCTTCTCTTTTAGTCTAGTGGTTAAGAATCTGCCTTGCAATACAAGGGACATCTGTTTGATCCCTGGTCCAGGAAGACCCCACATGCCACAAAGCAACTGAGCCCATGTGCCACAATTACAAGTGCTTGTGCCTATAGCCCATGCCCCACAATAAGAGAAGTCACTGCAGTGAGTAGCCCTCTCACCACAACTAGAGAGGAGACCCTGCTCACTCAACTGGAGAAAACCCTCTCACAGCAATGAAGACCCAGCATAGGCAAATATAAATAAATAAATATTTTTTTAGAGAGTTGAGGGAAATAATATATCTCAGACTTTAATATATCTGTAAAAAAGTAGTAATCTTCAGAGGTTAAATATTAAATGAAAGCAGAAATTCATAAAGGTATATATAACCCCATGCTGTGCTATGCTGTGGTTACTCACTTAGCCGTGTCTAACTCTTTGTGACCCAGTGGACAGTATCCTGCCAGGCTCCTCTGTCCACAGGGATTCTCCAGATAAGAACGCTGGAGTGGATTGCCATGCCCTCCTCCAGGGGATTTTCCCAACCAGGGATCAAATCCAGGTCTCCCACGTTGCAGATGGATTCTTTACTGTCTGATCCACCAGGGAAGGCCATCCATAAACCTAAACTTGGCTTTTTCTTAAAAATGCCATCACAATTTATGTTTTAATAACTTACACTGTATTGTATCAATTACAAGTAGAAAATATCTTCAAAAGAGTGTGTGAAGAGTGAATTGAATAAGAGGGAAAATGTTTTACAATCCTAAAACAATGTATTCAGAGATCCAGCGTCTTTCATATGCCATCCTCTTGAATAAAACATTTTCATCACCCATGAAACAAAATATTTTGGTTTTATAATTAAAATCCTTGTAGCCTCTATCTAGCTATTCCAGCTTTCTAGTCAATTTCATGTGCTCAATGCAGTAATATCACTGTTCATATTTTTACATACTTCATGCTATTCCATATCGCAATACCTTTGCTTGCTGTTTCTTCAGTCTGATAGTTCTCTTTCTCTATTTCTTACAGCTAATTCATGCTGTGTATGTGACTGCTTAACATTTATGCCTTCTTGAATTGTGGAAGCCAGAAAGTTAACAGGATATTTCTCTAACTTTTTTGCCTCTCATGTAAGTCTATTAATAGGGCTTCCTTGGTGGCTCAGCAGTAAAGAGCCTGCCTGCAATGCAGGAGTCACAGAAGACGCAAGTCCGATCCCTGGGTCGGGAATATACCCCACAGGAAGGCATGGCAACTCACTCCTGGATTCTTGTCTGGAGAATCTCACGGACAGAGGAGCCTGGTGCTCTATAGTCCATGGGGTCACAAAGAGTTGGACAGGACTGAAGGGACTTAGCAAGCAAGTCTCTTAATCTTGTTAACCTTGAGATCAGAACTTAATAACTGAGAAAAAGTGGCAGATTATAAGACACTGATTTTGTTATAATACAAAGACAGATTTAGCTTCCAAATCAGGCAGCTTTCTGTTGGTAGTAGAATAGTATGGTTCTAGACTGAATACTTGTGTGATAATTTCTCAGAGCAGCAGATGCCTTCCTGATTATAACAGGTATAGGAACTCAATTAACAATCCATTCTTGTAGTACGGTTTCAGAAAAATTTTCTGGAAGCTTAGACTAGAGTCTATTTCATCAGTACGCCCAATGATTGAATATCATTTAATGGCCCATGACAAATCCTTTTTTCTTTGAACAATTTAGAGAGAATTACATTCTTTGAATAAAAACCCAAATTGGCATACCTATGCTTTAAAATTTGGCACAGGTAATGTCTCATCTCATCAATATTTCAGCACATTATTTTACTACGTTTTTTGTAAGTCCTCCACAGAAAGCCATGCTATGTTAACAGTGTGATTGCTGAGTATAAACCTGTTTCCTCCATTTGACTCTAAACTCCTTGAAACTTTTAAAATTTGGCACAGGTAATGTCTCATCTCATCAATATTTCAGCACATTATTTTACTACGTTTTTTGTAAGTCCTCCACAGAAAGCCATGCTATGTTAACAGTGTGATTGCTGAGTATAAACCTGTTTCCTCCATTTGACTCTAAACTCCTTGAAACTAGGTAGGTAGGTAAAGTCACTCAGTCGTGTCCGACTCTTTGCGACCCCGTGGACTGTAACCTACTAGGCTTCTCTGTCCATGGGATTCTCCAGGCAAGAATACTGGAATGGATTGCCATTTCCTTCTCCAGGGAATCTTCCCGACCCAGGGATCGAACCCGGGTCTCCCGCATTGGAGGCAGACGTTTTAACCTCTGGATAATCAAATAGTTAGCTCAGAAATCCAACTAGAGGATTGTAAACAGACAGGGAATTTTAAGGTCTTTGGGAGACCCCTATAAACTAATGATCACTCAAGAAAGCGCTTTGCTTATCCACAAAACCAAGCATGCTTGCTTAGCAATAAAATCATGCAGCAGAAGCCTGAGACATACTCCCAAACAGTAAAATAATGACACAAGACCCACATCCTACCTATGATCCTTGGGACATGCTCTTTGTACATATAAAAAACTATTAATTTATGGAAAGGTGGCATCTCAAAGTAAATACCTATTGTACTGAGACCTGAAATAATTTGTCCATAGTGCATTATAATCCTGACTGGACCATGTAGGGACAAGAAAACTCATGTATCCAACCTGGAGGAGGAGCTGATGATGGAAGCCTGATGTCTACCCATGAATGAGGAAAAAGAGATCCTTTCTCTCTCCCCACTTTTTCTTTGATATAAAACTGTAGCCCACTAAGTGCCTGGGGTGTGACACCATTTTACCCACCCACATGTAAGCCTCACAAGCATCCTATTATAATCAGTCAATTCTTACCTATCATTTTGCCTCTTGATGAATTCTATCTGCACTGTCAAGTAAAGAATCAGATCTCTCAGAGGTCCCTGAAACACCACCTAGTGATTTCAATTTCAGATTAATATAAGGGAAATAGTTTAAAATAAACATAAAAGGAATCCTTCTGTGGTACAAGGTCCTAACCTACTGGCATTGCTTTCACTTTGCCTCTTTTTTTCATCTATTATATTTTATTAATTTACAGTCAAACACTAACTCTACCTCTCATTTCACCTCATTCCTCAATTTTTAAAAATATAATGCATTTAGACTTATAGGGAAAAACCATTTGAAATAATCACTTCATACTGTAAGATGTTTGCTTATACTTTCAGTACAAATTTCTTCTCTAAAATTTAAAATCATTGTGTTGATTGAAATTCACTAATTGAAATTACCATAGTAAGTAGTAGACACTGTGAGAAATTGATTTACTTATAAGTCCTATGCAGTAGGTTGAGTTATTCACATTTTGTTTTATTCACATTTTATATGAGGAAATTGAAGTTTCTGGAGGGAGCCTCATTAATTTTGTCATACTCAGTAAGATCTGAAGAAGGAAATTGAAATTAGGTCCAACTAACTCTAAAATCAGCATTATCAATATATCAAAATTTCTCATACAGATGACTCTCTGGAATTTATACAGATGGATCTCAGTAATTACCAAGGAGGAAGGGGAGGTGTAATGTGTGGTGAAACACATCTCCCTGCATCTTAGTTCATACAGCTATACTTTTAAAAATCTATTTTAAATACTGGATTTTGACAAAGATTCTTCTCTTGATCAAACTTCAGTTAGCCTTCTCTGAACCCCATTTTCAACAAGACCTTGACCTTGGACTTCTGTGGTTGTCTTCGCATCACTCACTTTCAGCAAAAATCCTGCTAAGTCATTAAGTGAGAATCCCCGCCCTTGATATCTGATCACTCTGGGCACCTTCAATCCCCTTAGTTCAGTTTGGCCAGATGGCCCTTCACCCCTGATGTTTCCTCTAGCGACTTCTCATCTACTGAACCCCACCTTGCTTCTTCCTTATAAATTCCTACTCCCCAGCCTGTATTCAGAATTGAGCCAAGTTCTATACTGATGTGTCTTTTCCTCTTTTAAAATGGTTCTGTTACAAAATCTGTTCTTACCACCTTAACTGGTTTTAGGCTTTAGTTTTCTTTACCAGTCTCCATGTAAGATGTCATAGGAGGAAAGTATCATATAGCAAAAACTTCCAACCTATGGATGGTTGTTACATATGTATAGCATTTCTTCATATAGAGGACTCATAAAATAATTGTGCCTGTGTATTAGCTGTCTGTAAGTTTTGTAGCATTTAATTATTGACTCTAGAATTAGTCATCTTGGATTTTTTAATAATATGATCATAAGCAATTGAGATTCTAAAAATAATGTGCTACCTTAATTTCTTTCCAGGTAAAAATGCTTGTAAGACTACCCTGTAGGGAAAAGGAGCAGGCAACTATATGTGAGAAGAATTTACTTGTAAATCAAGCTTAGCCACTGGTGTTATTAACATAAAAGATATCAGAGCTCTGAATATCTGTTGTTAAATCAGCTTTTTTTTGCTGATTCCCCTGGAAAATCACATTTGCAAATGACCACTACTTTTATAGCTTTGCTATTACCTGGTGAGCATATTACTAAGAATTATATAAGTCATTATGGGCTTTAACATAGTATTATTGAATTACTTTATTGAGTATTTTACTTTAATTTGAGGATGATTTGTTCAGTATATGATATTACATTTTGCTCTTAAGATCATCACATGTAAACAATTAGGAACCCTCTAAATCAAGGAATCACAACTTATACATAGGCCTTTCATTGAAGATTACCCTTGATTTGATATGGTTCTGTATTAGCCCAGAAACTCAATATTAGACTCTGTCTTTTGAAGATTTCTTTGTAGAATGTGCATCTTTAGTCAGTAGTGAGTATTATATACTTGATATTATGATTGCATTAATTAATCTAATATAATAAAATATTTGTTTTTGTTTAGTTGCTAGGTTGTATCCGACTCTTTTATGACCCTGTGGACTGTAGCATGCCAGGCTCTTCTGTCCTTGGGATTCCTCAGGCAAGATTACTGGAGTGGGTTGCCATTTCCTTCTCCAGGAGATCTTCCTGAGGCAGGGATTGAACCCGCATCCCTTACATTGGCGGGCATTAGGGAAGATTCTTTACTGCTCAGCCACCAGGGAAGCCTCATATTTAGAATCCAACTGCCAATGCAGGAGACATTGGCAGATGGACAGGACTTAGCAATTAAACAACAACAAAGTTAAATGCAGCAATTATGTTAATTGATTTGTTATTAATATAATTATAATTTTCCATAAATTTGAGGCAAAAGGCTAAGCTGTAAATTTCATTGGAGTTCGTTCAAGAATTTAACTCACAGACTTAATTGTACATGTTTATCAGAGTGCCAAAAATTGGTAAATTGATCAAGCCCTATCACATATTGAAGAGATTCCAAAATAGTAGGCTTCCACTCAAAGGAAGAAAAAAGAATGTGGACCACTGACTGTGTACTGCTCACAACCAGCCCACACAAAGGAGCAGATCTTCAGTGCTTGCCCCAGGGGAGACTGTCAATGGCTCTGAGATAGTTCTATTAACTGCATCTCTATCTATCTAAACACTACTTAATTTGCTTCATCATACCCTGAACTGGCAAAGGGACAATTTAGAAGACCAGTTTCCTTTCTCTAGGATTATATTCTTTGGGACCTTAACTTGAGAAACACTAACTCAAGACTGAAAATGTAGATCTTTTCTTTTAAATTTCAATCTGAAGGATAAACCAAGGATTCAAAGTATCTTAATATAGCTAGCAGCAATCTGATAGTGATGCCAGAATCTTTGATCCTTGTAACTGTGACTAGCAAAGATTTAATAGATTAAAAATAATATATTTTAATTCTTCCTTAAAATTTTCATTTCCAAAAAGGGAAATGACATTGCTTTTGACATATACTAGTTTAACCACCATACACATGTTATCTCATTTACAATACTGATTGATTTATAGTCATATATTTTATTTTCAAATGAAGAAAATGTATTTCATGAATTGAGGTATTTCTCTCATAGATTCCATATATCCAAAAGAAGCAAACTCCAGTGGGCTTCATGAAATGTGGAATTAAGTCCATCTCATTTTGTCTCACAGAAGATCCTAGATATGTCCTTGTTTCTCCATTTTTCCTGAATTTTCATAGTAAGCGGAAGCCCAATGTAATGGTTAGACTGAAGGCTCCAGAATCAGATTGTATAGGTTCCAATTCTTGGCCATTTACATACTAGAACTGTGAGTTTAATACAGTGATTTAACTATTCCATGCATATGTTTCTTTACCTGTGAAGTACAGAAAATAACAACTCTTAACAAGTAATGGTGGTTGAGACAATTAAGTTAAATTCACACAAGTAATGCAGTGAGATCCATATACAGTAGTTTTCCTATATACGAACCTTCAAGTCGTGAATTATCAGAGACTGTAATACATGTTCACATATCCAATCACATAAGTTAGCTCATGTGTCTTGTATATATTGTCACGTGCATGCTTTCTCTAAAGTCGTCATGCTTCTGTGTACTTAATTATGCAGTACTATTTTTTGTGTTTGTTTGCTTTTCATGTATTATTTGTGTGAAAAGTATTATAAACCTATTACAGTACACTACAACATACCCTATTGTGTTAGCTGCATGTCTAGGCTAACTCTGTTGGACTTAAAAACAAATTAGACTTATGAAAGCTCTCTCAGAATGGAACCTGTTCATATGTAGGGGACTGACTGTAAATTAAGACTGACGATAACAGAAAACTTGACTAATATTGCTCAGTAAGTCATTAGAGGTGGATAATGATGCTATAAAAGGTACAATATACATGTTTGTTGGACCATTCTTTGCACGTGACTTCTATTATCATCCATGCAGGATGAGCATTGCCAATTAATATGCATGCCTACATATATGACTTTATACACAGAAAGAAGAGAGTTAGCCAAGAGGCAAAAGGAGGTCCTCTAGAGAAGAATAAAGTTTATATCTCATCAGTAAGAACAGATTTAAATGTGTAGCCTAGCTGCAGAGAGGCTGAGTAATAAATGTTTTAGTTTTATAGCTTCTCCGGGAGAGAAAGAGAGATGAGTAGGCTATATTCAGATTGAGTGTTGAATAAGTCAACAAAATGCGCTATAGGTACATGGTAAGAATATAATAAATGTTAGTAACAAAAGCCATGTCTTCGCCCTAAACATCTTGAATTAGATTACTAAGCTTATTCATAAACACTTAGTCCAGAGTTTATTTGCAGTTGTGATTCAGTTAATTAGCTCAGCTTTTTGTGAGCCCAATCTAAACTTCCAGGAGAACAATGTTTATTTCTACAGTAATCAACTTTCCGTTTCTAAACTGGATATCTTCAAACTAGTTTGTGCAATCTGGTTCTAATGATGTTTCTAAAACAACCATATATGCTGGGATTGGTGCTGAATAGTGTTTGGGGGAAAGCAGGTGTCTGTAACAACGGACATGTGTTATATCTCCCAGAATACATGTAAAATTGATAGTCATTTCAGTTGGCAGTTTTAAGATATCAGAGAACAAGTGAGATTTGGCTTATTGCACCTGGTATATCACAAAAAGGATTAGAGAAATGGCCATTAGAATGTTTGTTGATATTATTATTTTTGCAATATAACCATAAAACATTGTCTCAGACTCCAATAGCTTACTTATATGTGAAAAGATATATTGCTACAAGTCTATTATGCTTATGCCTAATATGTTAAATGCCCTAGCTCTTCGAAACATCACCTATCAATTTAATTTGCACAAAATATAATGTTAATTAGATGTCTGACTTAAAATTTATGCTCTCTCAACAATAAATAATTCAAATACTTTAAAGCATATGAGTAAGTAGTGTTACTGGAGAAATCTGACCACATATTTTAAAATTGAATCTAATACATAGAAGGAAACTTTCATTTTATTTCTTTAATTTATAATCATAAAAGAATCAACTCACTTTCTCATCCTATATATCTTTTTCTTTAACTTAATACAACATAATAATTTTTCTAATATATATTGACTGTTTTAAATATGTCAAATGTGCTTTCCAATGATATCATTAAAAAGGACATCTGACATATTAAGAACATACTATGACTATTAGCAAAATTATGGTGGTTTATTATTTAATAAGTGATACATGAAATATGAGAGTGCAATTAGGTAACATATGTACATACATAGTAAAATAAATATACGTGTATATATAACAGGTTGTTTTTCCTGTAGCTTTCCCATGGTCTAAATGTTACTGATTGAATATGCTTGATGTGGCTTCAAATTCTTCTTCTCTAAGAAGTTTTTCTTGGTTTTCATGTCTAGAGATTTGATCAAATATAGGTTTGATTTTTTCATAAGTCTACATAATAGATGGTACTTTAAATTCTATAAGAAAGCATGTAATGAGTAGTTGTCTCTTTATGGTCTCAGCCCTGATATGTTTATATCATTTGGCCTATTATTTCATTCAGCTCAGTTCAGTTCAGTTGCTCAGTCATGTCATTATTTCACTAAAGGTGGAAAAAAGGAGATATTTAATTTTCTTTTATAAACTAGAAACCATCTATAAAGAAAACATCCCTTCATCAGTATTGAGTAAATTTGAGATGATATTCATGGAGGAAAGGCAGAATAAGTGAAAGAGGAACTCCCCAAGTCCAAGGAGCAGTGACTGCATGGGCACAGGAGGGCCTAGAGGAGCTAACAAGGCTCAAGGTCAAGGGGGGCGGTGGTGAGGAGATACCCTTCATCCAAAGTAAGGAGCAGTGGCTGTGCTTTGCTAGAGCAGCCATGAAGAGATACTCCACATTCAAGGTAAGAGAAATCCAAGTAAGATGGTAGGTGTTGCAAGAGGGCATCAGAGGGCAGACACACTGAAACCATACTCACAGAAAACTAGTCAAACTAATCACACTAGGACCACAGCCTTGTCTAACTCAATGAAACTAAGCCATGCCCATGGGGCCACCAAGACAGGTGGGTCATGGTGGAGAGATCTGACAGAATGTGGTCCACTGGAGAAGGGAATGGCAAACCACTTTAGTATTCTTGCCTTGAGAACCCTATGAACAGTGTGAAAAGGCAAAATGATAGGATACTGAAAAAGGAACTCCCCAGGTCAGCAGGTGCCCAATATGCTACTGGAGGTCAATGGAGAAATAACTCCAGAAAGAATGAAGGGGTGGAGCCAAAGCAAAAACAATACCCAGTTGTGGATGTGACTGGTGATAGAAGCAAGGTCCGATGCTGTAAAGAGCAATATTGCATAGGAACCTGGAATGTCAGGTTCATGAATCAAGCCAAATTGGAAGTGGCCAAACAGGAGATGGCAAGAGTGAATGTCAACATTCTAGGAATCAGTGAACTAACATGGACTGGAATGGGTGAATTTAACTCAGGTGACTATTATATATACTATTGTGGGCAGGAATCCCTTAGAAGAAATTGAGTAGCCATCATGGTCAACAAAAGAGTTCAAAATGCAGTACTTGGATGCAATCTAAAAAATGACAGAATGATCTCTGTTCGTTTCCAAGGCAAACCATTCAATATCACAGTAATCCAAGTCTATGCCCCAACCAGTAATGCTGAAGAAGCTGAAGTTGAATGGTTCTATGAAGACCTACAAGACCTTTTAGAACTAACACCCAAAAAAGATGTCCTTTTCATTATAGGGGACTGGAATGCAAAAGTAGAAAGTCAAGAAACACCTGGAGTAACAGGCAAATTTGGCCTTGGAATGCGGAATGAAGCAGGGCAAAGGCTAATGGAGTTTTGCCAAGAAAATGCACTGGTCATTGCAAACACCCTCTTCCAACAACACAAGAGAAGATTCTACACATGGACATCACAAGATGGTCAACACCAAAAAGAGATTGATTATATTCTTTGCAGCCAAAGATGGAGAAGCTCTATACAGTCAGCAAAAACAAGACCGGGAGCTGGCTGTGGCTCAGATCATGAACACCTTACTGCCAAATTCAGACTTAAATTGAAGAAAGTAGGGAAAACCACTAGACCATTCAGGTATGATCTAAATCAAATCCCTTATGATTATACAGTGGAAGTGAGAAATAAATTTAAGGGACTAGATCTAATAGATAGAGTGCCTCATGAATTATGGACGGAGGTTCATGACACTGTACAGGAGACAGGGATCAAGATCATCCCCATGGAAAAGAAAAGCAAAAAAGCAAAATGGCTGTCTGGGGAGGCCTTACAAATAGCTGTGGAAAGAAGAGAAGCAAAAAGCAAAGGAGAAAAGGACAGATATAAGCATCTGAATGCAGAGTTCCAAAGAATAGCAAGAAGAGATAACAAAGCCTTCTTCAGTGATCAATGCAAAGAAATAGAGGAAAATAACAGAATGGGAAAGACTAGAGATCTCTTTAAGAAAATTAGAGATGCAAGGGAACATTTCATGCAAAGACGGGCTCGATAAAGGATAGAAATGGTATGGACTTAATGTGAGAGTTGGACTGTGAAGAAGGCTGAGTGCCAAAAATTGATGCTTTTGAACTGTGGTGTTGGATAAGACTCTTGAGAGTCCCTTGGACTGTAAGGAGATCAAATCAGTCCATTCTAAAGGAGATCAGCCCTGGGATTTCTTTGGAAGGAATAAGGCTAAAGCTGAAACTCCAGTACTTTGGCCACCTCATGCGAAGAGTTGACTCATTGGAAAAGACTCTGATTCTGGGAGGGATTGGGGGCAGGAGAAGAAGGGGATGAAAGAGGATGAGATGGATGGAAGGCATCACTGACTCAATGGACATGAGTCTGAGTGAACTCTGGGAGTTGGTGATGGACAGGGAGGCCTGGCGTGCTGCGATTGATGGGGTCGCAAAGAGTCAGACACGACTGTGCGACTAAACTGAACTGAACTGAACAGAACCAGAAGATATTAAGAAGAAGATTGGGAACTCATGTACACCCAAGACGGATTCATGTCAATGTATGGCAAAACCAATACAGTAATGTAAAGTAAAATAAAGTAAAAATAAAAATAAAAAAAAAAAGAAGAGGTGGCAAGAATATACAGAAGAACTACACAAAAAAGATCTTCACGACCCACATAATCACAATGGTGTGATCACTCACCTAGAGCCAGACATCCTGGAATGTGAAGTCAAGTGGGCCTTAGGAAGTATCACTACGAACAAAGCTAGTGGAGGTGATGGAATTCCAGTTGAGCTGTTTCAAATCCTGAAAGATGATTCTGTGAAAGTGCTGCACTCAATATGCCAGCAAATTTGGAAAACTCAGCAGTGGTCACAGGACTGGAAAAGGTCAGTTTTCATTCCAATCTCAAAGAAAGGTAATGCCAAAGAATGCTCAAACTACCACACAATTGTACTCTTCTCACACCCTAGTAAAGTAATGCTCCAAATTCTCCAAGCCAGGCTTCAGCAATATGTGAACTGCGAAATTCCAGATGTTCAAGCTGGTCTTAGAAAAGGCAGAGGAACCAGAGATCAAATTGCCAACATCTGCGGGATCATTGAAAAAGCAAGAGCATTCCAGAGAACATCTATTTCTGCTTTATTGACTATGCCAAAGCCTTTGACTGTGTGGATCACAATAAACTGGAAAATTCTGAAAGAGATGGGAATACCAGACCACCTGACATGCCTCTTGAGAAATCTGTATGCAGGTCAGGAAGCAACAGTTAGAACTGGACATGGAACAAGAGACTGGTTCCAAATAGGAAAAGGAGTACGTCAAGGCTGTATGTTGTCAACTATGCTTATTTAACTTCTGTGCAGAGTACATCATGAGAAATGCCGGGCTGGAAGAAACACAAGCTGGAATCAACATTGTTGGGAAAAATATCAATAATCTCAGATATGCAGATGACACCACCATTATGGCAGAAAGTAAAAAGGAACTAAAGAGCCTCTTGATGAAAGTGAAAGAGGAGAGTGAAAATGTTGGTTTAAAGCTCAACATTCAGAAAACAAAGATCATGGCATCTGGTCCCATCACTTCACGGCAAATAGATGGGGTAATAGTGGAAATAGTGTCAGACTTTATTTTTCCAGGCTCCAATCACTGCAGATGGTGACTGCAGCCATGAAATTAAAAGACATTTCCTCCTTGGGAGGAAAGTTATGACCAACCTTGATAGCATATTAAAAGCAGAGACATTACTTTGCCGACTAAGGTCCGTCTAGTCAAGGCTATGTTTTTTCCAGTGGTCATGTGTGGATGTGAGAGTTGGACTGTAAAGAAAGCTGAGCACCGAAGACTTGATGCTTTTGAACTATGTTGTTGGAGAAGACTCTTGAGAGTCCCTTGGACCGCAAGGAGATCCAACCAGTCCATTCTACAGGAGATTAGTCCTGGGTGTTCTTTGGAAAGAATGATACTAAAGCTGAAACTCTAGTACTTTGGCCACCTCATGAGAAGAGTTGACTCATTGGAAAAGACTGATGCTGGGAGGGATTGAGGGCAGGAGGAGAAGGGGACAACAGAGGATGAGATGGCTGGATGGCATCACTAACTCAATGGACATGAGTTTGTGTGAACTCCGGGAGATGGTGATGGACAGGAGGCCTGGTGTGCTGCAATTCATGGGGTCGCAAAGAGTCGGACACAACTGTATGACTGAACTGAACTGTACTATATTATTCCTTCTATCTAAAGATTAGAAATCATTGATATTGCCCAGCTAGACCTTACCTGACAACAGCATCGAAATCACAATACATCTCAGATGATTTTTATATGATGATGTGGAAAATATAGAAATAAAAGCTACATAATGACTGATCTTCCCCTGAAGAGAGGAAGTGAAATTAGGGTCAGAATTCTCCAACCAAAACATTTTACGAATCCATTACCACAGGATAATTATTAATCTGAGACTGTAATGGTACATGTGAGTGTGTCACATTTAATTTAGCACTTGCATGTGTGATCTGGAAAGGTGAATAACAAATGCAAAAATTAATTCCACAGGTCTACTCACGAGATGTTGCAAATACCCAAAAGGATAGTGAAATAATCATACACACAAAAAAAACCTTATAGTTGGAGAAATATGGGCAGGATATGGTGGTGAAACTTATCAAAATGCATAGCTGAATCAGAATAGTATAATGAGATATTGCCCCCAAATCACATTTGCATAGTTAAAAGAAAGCAATCAAAAACACAGATATTCCATGGGTAGGAAAGAAAGTAAGAAATGAATAAAGCTGAGAAGACCGAGGAGTGACAGTGCAAATTTGTATGTAATTTTGAAATATGATAGAGGAAAAAGAGCCTAGTTAAGTTGAACTTTAACTGCAGACACCCTGTGGCTTAAAAAAAAAAAAAACAACGAAAGATACTCTCTTTCCCTCCAACTTCCAATCACTCCCCCGATTTACACACTATGGATCCGGTCTTATTCACTATGCCTTATTCGGTTCTGTGTAGCTCAATAACAAAAATGAGAAAAATGTTAAGAATTGCAAGAACTCTGGGAAATAAAATCTGAAAGATAATCAGCTAGAGGATACGAGTGATAAAGGAAGCTGAAAGAGCCAGATTGGCTGAACAATCCTATTTCTAGCACAAACCCAGAGAAATCAGGCCTATTGTGCGGAGCAAACAAATTCCAATTAGGGAATAGATCTCAATGTTGACCTAATCATCAAGTGTCCAGCTTTCATTTTTATGAGATGAATCCAAGCAAGTAAAATAAATTCTTGGAGACAAAACTGATCTTTCTAATAAGGAAAGTGACTTCCTCTTTTTCCATGAAACCCCAGATGGTCAAAAAACAAAAGCCCAGTATATCATTTTTTTGTTCACCTTGAACCTTAAATCCTTCTATAAGGATAATATTGACTTTGAGGGATCCAGACAGTGTGTTTCTATGTGGTCAAGAAGGGTTCTCTTTTAGGGAAAGAGGAGTTCAAAATAAGGACAAAAACTCTTAACTACGCAAGGATATAGCTGGCACAAAGTAGCAGCCACCACCAGTAAGATGGCTTGCTCGCTAGTAAATTATTAGGTGAACGAAGAATAAAGGATTAAAGTGAAGCACTCATAGCTCCATGTTAAGCTGGGCTGTTATAATCTAAGTATTCATGAGAAACCATTTTAGAATTTAGAAGTGGGTGGGAGAGAAGTAACTCAAGTCAACTGTAATATTGTAAGGGTCTGTCACATGATCTAATTACAGAAATGAAAGCAACCCAGGAATTATGTGGCCTATTCAAGTCTGCAGGGAGGATGAACAAAGAATATAATTATCCATCAAGACTGTTGATGAAACAATTACTATTTAAAGCAGATATAGATTTAAAATTAATTTGCTTCTGCATTCTGCGGATTTGGGGATGGAGATAAACAGTGTTTGAAGTTTAATTATCCATGTGTAAGATGAAGGGGCTCATTTCAATTCGGTTAGCACTGCAGAGCATTTGGGATGGTGTGAAAGGAAGGATCTGACTCGGTTGCAAGTCCTGGCACTGCCAAAGCCTGTGATTAAAGCGAGCGAGGAGGCTCCCTCAGCCTAATCCCCACAGGATGTGGTAATATCACAGGAGAGAGGGTGCAATTGCAAATTAATATTTAAATGAACACAAGTTTGAAATTTACCGGAGGGGGAAATACACTATCTCTAAAGGAACAGAAGAGGGCCAGCCAAAGAGCTCCAGACTCCACACCCATGCGATCTAGGGAGTGGAGACCTTCACACACGTTTGAGCAAAGAGGACATCTACCTGCCAGCTACTCTGAATGGACTGATTCTTATCGGAGGCCACGTGGGCAGTGTCCCAGGACCAAACAGCAGGGCCGAGAGGAGGGCAGGGTGAAAGGGTGAGTTGGAGCTGGAGTGCAAGATAAAAAACAGAGACCAGAAAATTCAAAAGTTAAAGAATGACTATAGAGATGCATGGAATCGTGTCTGTGCTCAGACATCAAAACCCTCCCAGACAGAATTTCCAGATGTCAGATCTAGTCACTGGCTACATGGAGGAGGTGTGCTCAGTGACCTGGTCAGCTCAAAGGGCCCAGAGCAGGGGGCTATGTGGCGTGGTGGTTCAAAGGGTGGACTTGAGATTGGACCAGCATGAGTGTAAATCCAGCCCTGTCACTTCTCAATTTTGAGACTGCCTCAAAGCATTTGGCTCTCTAAATCCCTTGCATCTCACTGATGACATGATTTATTTCCATTGGATAGCTGTAAATATTAAATGTGGTTACAAGGGAAAACCTCGTGTCCTCTCCCTGCTTAAACTTCCAAGGTGTTTTGGGTAAAGAATCTCTTAAAAGTGGACTGCAGAGCCCAGAAACAGAGAGACTCTTCCTCCTCACCTAAGCTTCCCTTGCCCTCTGCACCACTCTCGCCACTCACCCTCCTTTAACTCCTCCACTCTCTCTCCTGTCTGAAGGTCCACCCATTCATTTTTTTTTTTAACTTTACTTTACATTACTGTATTGGTTTTGCCATACATTGACATGAATCCGTCTCAGGTGTACATGAGTTCCCAATCCTGAAACCGCCCCCCCACCTCCCACCCCATATCAACTCTCTGGATCATCCTCGTGCACCAGTTCCAAGCATTCTGTATCCTGCATCGATCATAGACTGGCGATTCATTTCCTACATGATAGTATACATGTTTCAGTGCCATTCTCCCAAATCATCCCACCCTCTCCCTCTCCCTCAGAGTCCAAAAGCCCATTCTATACATCTGTGTCTCTTTCGCTGTCTCATATACAGGGTTATCGTTACCATCTTTCTAAATTCCATATATATATGTGTGTGTTAGTATACTGTATTGGTGTTTTTCTTTCTGGCTTACTTCACTCTGAATAATCAGCTCCAGTTTCACCCACCTCATTAGTACTGATTCAAATGTATTCTTTTTAATGGCTGAGTAATACTCCATTGTGTATATGTACCACAGCTTTCTGATCCATTCATCTGCTGATGGACATCTAGGTTGTTTCCATGTCCTGGCTATTATAAACAGTGCTGCAATGAACATTGGGGTACATGTGTCTCTCAATTCTGGTTTCCTCGGTGTGTATGCCCAGGAGTGGGATTGCTGGGTCATATGGCAGTTCTATTTCCAGTTTTTAAA
>SJXQ01001102.1:0-45104 GCA_006408695.1 Aepyceros melampus
AGGGATCAAACTGAGGTCTCCCACATTGCAGGCATAGTTTTTACCAGCTGAGCCACCAGAGAAGCCCCAGAATACAGGAGTGGGTAGCCTATTCCTTCTCCAGAGGATCTTCCTGACCCAGAAATTGAGCTGGGGTCTCTTCCATTGCAGGCAGATTCTTCATCAATTGAGCTATCAGGGAAGCCCCAGAGATCAAAAGGTGTACCTATATATGGCAGTTTTCTACTGAGGAAAGCAATAATTTCCACTTATTTTTGTTAATAGAAAGATAGTTAATCGCAACTTCTATAAACTTTTTCCTTAAAGATGGATTAGAGTGCACGAGTATGTACTTTGGCAGAGAAAAAAAAAAAGTAAAATTTACATTTGGTTTAAGCAAGCAGTAAGCTCAGGAAACAGAATCCCTAGTGTCTGTTCACAAAAACAAATACACTACCACATCTTTCTCCAGAAATGATGGGCTTATTCAGAATCATCAGAAAATTGCAAGTAAGTCCCACAGCCATGGTGAGCCACCTGCAAATCCCTGCAAAGTAAAGGAAGGAAAACACTTTTCACGGAGAGGAAAAGGAAGTTGGGAGAGTTCCAAGATGTGTAGAGTCAATGCCTTTTCACTGGCTGAGCCCTTGCCAGGAAAGAAGAGGAGTCTTTCTTCTTACAGTTGGATTCTGTTGTCTTTGAGAGGCATCAGAGTTCCTCCTTCAGGTTCTGTTTACACTCCCACGTCAAAGGAGTAAAAGCAATGAATTCTCTGTACCAATATTTCTTAGGTGCCTTAGGAAAATCAGTTTTAAATCAAGAAAGATTAAGAACTAGTTCAGTTCAGTTCAGTCACTCAGTCATGTCCGACTCTTTGCGACCCCATGAATTGCAGCATGCCAGGCCTCCCTGTCCATCACCAACTCCCAGAGTTCACTCAGACTCACGTCCATTGAGTCCATGATGCCATCCAGCCATCTCATCCTCGGTCGTCCCTTTCTCCTCCTGCCCCCAATCCCTCCCAGCATCAGGGTCTTTTCCAAGAGTCAACTCTTCGCATAAGGTGGCCAAAGTACTGGAGCTTCAGTTTTAGCATCATTCCTTCCAAAGAAATCCCAGGGTTGATCTCCCTCAGAATGGACTGGTTGGATCTCCTTGCAGTCCAAGGGACTCTCAAGAGTCTTCTCCAACACCACAGTTCAAAAGCATCAATTCTTCGGCGCTCAGCCTTCTTCACAGTCCCTCTCTCACATCCATACATGACCACAGGAAAAACCATAGCCTTGACTAGACGGACCTTAGTCGGCAAAGTGATGTCTCTGCTTTTGAATATACTATCTAGGTTGGTCATAACTTTTCTTCCAAGGAGTAAGTGCCTTTTAATTTCATGGCTGCAGTCACCATCTGCAGTGATTTTGGAGCCCCCCCCCAAAAAAAAATAATACAAAAAAAAACAAAAAACAAAAAACAAACAAACAAAAAAAACTATGCCAGAAGTTTGTGCATTCAAGGCCTAATTGGAGATAACCTGGGACATCCTGAAACCTGCCTACCCTATGACTCCTCTCTGGGAAGTCTCTTCCACTTCTTAGCACACACATGCCTATGTCTCCCTGACTTTTATCTGTAGCTGTCATCTCTCTTGAGTACAGGCTCATATTGAAAAATTACCTACTAACTACATAAGGATGTTAATAGCACTTCAGATTCAACACATTCAAAACTGATTTATTGTCTTCCGTTGTTCTCCTGTGTTCCCTGTCTTGCTGAATAGTATCACTGTTATCCTTGACTTCATAGTCTCAGGAAAACACATTATTCCCTAAAGGCTGGCTCATAACTCTGGGTCTTCCTGTTCTCCCTCTGAACTTAGCAGTCTGTGAATCCTGTCAGATGTACTTCAGAAATTCTAACCCCTGCTTTTCAGTTTCTATGGCTGTTTCTTGGTGTCAACCCCCATCTCTTTAGTGAATATTCTTTGTGCCTCATCTTGCTTCTTCAGGCTGTTATTCATAACTCCTACCACAGAGTAATATTTCCATAATGTAGATAGATCTCACTATTTCCTTCTGTGCTTTAAAACTTTCTTGAGTCCTGACTGTGTTCACATTACTCAGTCTGTCATGAAGCCCTTTAAACGTGAGCTAAGGTTCCTTGCCAGCCTACTCCTGCCTGACCCTAACCCATTACACTGGAGGCTCTGCAGGCTACTTGCAATTCTTAGCACAAGCCATGTTCTCTCTGGGCTTTTTGTTTTTGCTCAGTGTACCTTCTTCCTGCATTGACTGCCTGAACATTTTCCACTTTCCATCTACTGGCTAAAAATTCCAGTCTTCAAATGTCATTTAAATGTCAAAATCTTTGCTTAAGACCTTGTTCTTTTCATAAGCCTAATTAATCAATCCCTTTTTTTGCCCTTACCCGGCACTTTTTCCTCATAGCACTGTTATAGCACTTAGCACATAATTGGTTTCTAGTAAGTTCATACCCAGTTAGTTTGAGCAACTTGAGGCACATGGGGTGGTGACTAGTGATGTTTTTTTCTGCTTAATTTTTTCTTTGCTAAGCACAGTACTTCACACTTACTTACTTAAGATGCTTTTTGAGTAAATGACTACATGCTCACAAATACAGCTAAAGCAGTGCTTATCAAACTGACTTAAGTTTGAGTTCTTTAAAATTGAGTTTTATTTCCCCTACCACTCACCGCATGGTTGAGTCCTGTGTTGATGCTGCATTTAAATAAGTATGGCTTAGATTAGAAGTTCTGTCTTTTCTGTGTTACCTATTAAAGCCTGCTTTGTACTCAGTGCTTTAGTATAGAGCCTGGTCTCTGGTATAGGGACCAGGATATGGTCTCTAACCACATCCTATCCCTGCCACCTTGGTTACTTAGTCCTTTTCTTTTCTGCTCAGCCTTATGCAGCTTGCTTGCTTCTGACATGATCTAGTCTCCTGTTATCACCGATAATTCTTTCATTATGATTGGATTTCCCATGTATCATTTGATCCTTTTTCTCTTCCGAGAGTAAGGGGAGAAAAGAGAAGCATTGGGGGAAAAGAGAGAAGGCTAGGGATCAGAGATACGAGGGAAAGTTTATACGTTCTATATGTTACATTAATAATTTCAACTTACTGCAGTACCATCTTTGAGCCCTTTCTTTGTCCCAAGTAAGTATATTATCTTACTTAAATTCTCAAGAATACTCTGAGATTAGTTAGTTTTTATTTTCACTGATAGACTATAAAATAAAGTCTTAAAAGTTAACTGACTTGCCCAAAGCCATGTGGCTGATAAATGGAGGAGGTAGGATTTAATTTCAGGGCTTAACTCTAAACCGTAGACTTCCTGTGCTACAGAAGGAGGAAAAGCTTGGAGGGTCCCCTGTGGGAGGTTATGGGAAGTGTTGCCCATGATGGTCACTCTTATTCCTTTAGCTGGAACATAGTTACATGCTGTGTGGCTAAAGGGGTGGGAAATACAGCCTAATCGTGTGTCTGGGAGGGTGGGGGGAGGAGCTCAGGGATTAGCTGTCCCATCTTTGCATTTCCAGAAATTCTTGCACAAGACGTAGGATGTGGTGGTTATGTTGCATACCAAGCATCTGAGCATCATGGCAGTGTCACTCACCTCAGTCCTTTTCCCGGGTGGAATGTGTTTGCAGCACACAGTAGAGAAGTACCACAGAGCAGGAGCGTTTGTTTCTGTGAGTTCTTAAGCCTCTTCCCAGTCCTCCTCCTCTGTACATTCTGTCCCAACAGACCTAATTAACGATGAGGAGGTGTTCTTAAGTAAAGAGAAAGTTTTACTAGCTGATGAAGATATGAGACTCTTTGCCTTTCAATTCGGTTGTCTTTAGTAGAAGTTATGTCTGATTTCACATCAGAACTCTTACAGTGGTGAAGCTTGTAGATTTAAGGAAAAAGCTGTTGTTTGCCAGCTCACACCTGCTTTGGCATATAGTTTGTCTTTGATGTAGAATGTAAACCACTCCTAAGGGTAGATTGAATTGGCTGAGATTTAGATTACACCCGCAGGAAATTAGTTTTAATTTAACCCTAACTTTTAATTTAACCAGAACTTAGTTTGTATTGACTTGTGGTATTCCAATAAGTCATAGTTCTAGGAATGTTAGAACGCATCTCGTAAGACTTTCGCTCTCTTAAACTAAGTCTTAATTATAGTAAAGATACATGAGTCACTATTATCTTTTGCCCTTTACATATTTTATTTCAGTGGAACCCTATTAACAGCTTATTTTTATGTGACTTTAAAATAGCATTCTAAAGCAGTAATGAGGAATTAAGAGTGTAACTCATACAGATTTCCTTGCAGTTGACATTTTCGCTGAGTTCTTGCCAAGAGCCAGAAACTGCCCTCAGTGCCTTATGGCTTGTAGTGTGTGACAGTAGTAATGCTAATGAGATAGGTTTTGTGAACCTCATACTAAACAAGAAGAAATCACAACACTCGAAGTATTTTGGTTTCTACCACATAGTAAGTGTGAGCAAGAGGCGAGAATGGAGCTTGATGTGATTGGAATGTGAAGTTAGAGGGTGAGTAATGGTGAAAAATAGGCTAGGCAAGGGCCATATTTTTGATTTTTTTTTTTAGCATAAGGATATGGTCTGTGAATGACTCCAATTTTTTAATGTAAAAATGTGTATATCTGCATTTTTCTTAAGAGAATGTCCAAAATGTTTTCACATTTCTCAAAATATGGAGAGTAGAGGATTAGAGCAGGTATATGGAGCATCTCTTATTCTTCTTCCCTCAAAATGTTAAGGGGCCCTGAATTAGGTTTAGAGCTGTGTGACTATGCAGTGCTGTTCCTTTTCGAAGGAGCATCTACTGGGAAGAGGTAGAGGCAGGAGGAGAATTCTAAATTAGCTGGAAGAATTGTGTGTTTTTTTTTAAAAAAACACCTTTCCCTAACCACCTTTTTAGTCCTTAGGTGGTTAAGGGTCTCACTACCTTTTAAAAGTTGCTGCTTTTAAAAGTTACTCCTGTTTGGGGTAATGTTTGTTCTTAAGTGGTTACACATGGCATCTTGCTAAAGGTTTCTCACCTTCAGAAATGATTTTATACTTTAAAGAAAAATATTTAAAACTGTGTTAGGACTTCCCTGGTGCCCAGTGGTTAAGAATCCGCCTGCCAGTACAGGGGACACAGGTTTGATCCCTCATCTGGGAAGATTACACATGCTGAAAGCAACTAAGCCTGTGTGCCACAGCTACTGAGTCTGTACTCTAGAGCTGCAACTGCCGAAGCCTACATGCCCTAGAAACCCGTGCTCTGCAGCAAGAGAAGTCACCGCAGTGAGAAGCCCAGGCACCACAACAGAGTAGTCCCCGCTCAGCGTAAAGAGAGAAAAGCCCACAAGCAACAACGAAGACTCAGCACAGCCAAAAAGTAGAAAATAAATAAAACTTAAAAAATAAAAAGTATGTTAAATAATACAAAGGGGATACAATGAAAAGCTGGTTCCTTTCATTTTATATTCTAGTAATGATCTCCAGATATAACCACTTTATAACCACTTTATATATTTTTTAATATAAGTAACACAAGGAAATTCTATATAAATATGTAGAACAGCTGACTCATTGGAAAAGTCCCTGATGCTGGGAAAGATTGAGGGCAGAAGGAGAAAAGGGTGTCAGAGGATGAGATGCCTGGACAGCATCACCAATGCAATGGATGTGGACTTGGGCGAACTTCAAGAGATGGTGAGGGACAGAGAGACTGGGTGTGCTGCAGTCCATGGAGCTGCAGAGAGTCGAACACAGCTGAGCGACTGAACACACACATACACATACGTACGCTGTATCATGCTTTTGGTTTTTAACTTAACATGTTGATATCTTTCCACATTGGTATTATACCAATATAGTAGTATAGTGTTTTTAATATCTATGTAGTATTCTACTGAGTAGCTATATTTACCCAGCTTTCTGTGGTTTTGCTATTATAAACAGTGCTTCTGTAAATATCCTTCTATTTGTCTTTGTGTGTTATATGTGCAAGTATATTTAGGATAAACTACTAGATTGAAGAATATGTTCATTTTAAATCTTAACAGAATTGGCTAATTGCAGTTTTTATAATTCCATTAGTATATGGGCATACTTCTCTTCCCATACCCATGTCAGACATTATCAGTTTTTAATCTTTAAAATCTGAGAAGAATCTTGTTTTAATATCTCCTTAGGTATGAGTGAGATTGAACATATTTTCATATGACCGCTGGCCTGTTTACCCATGTACTTTGCCTACTTTTAAAAACTATATGAGGTGGCTATTGTTTTTTGGGTATTTTTTTGCCTGATAATTTCTAAGAGTTCTTTGTACATTAAGTAGATTATTCCTTTTTCATTTTTAGTATGTTTTTAGAACTAAATTAAGACAAAATGTTTGGGGTATTTATTTCTAGGTCATTCAATATTAACAGAGTGGCACCTCAGGCTGTGGAAGATGTTCTAAATATTGGTGAGTATAAATAGCTCTTATGTTACAATTATAATATGCTATAGAATGTGTAGATTTTTTTGTATGTTAGCTATACAGTATGTTACAAAATATTTTATTTAATCAAGATATTTTCCCCCTTTCTTTTTCCAATAGCAAACCGACAAGGAAATTTAAGTCTTCCGTTGAACAGAGAATTGATAGAGAAAGGTCAGTGACAAATGATCATAATCACGGACATTTTCAGTTAAGTTCTGTGTATATTTTGAGGATGTTATCATGAAATGTACTTGTCTAATTAAGCTAAGCATAGTACTTTTTTGACTCCAATAATATAATACCCCTTAAAATATATTGAATCAGTAGAAAGTTTAAGTTGAAATTTTATGATTTTTGTCAACCATGGAAATCTAACTTCTGTGTCAAAACAGTGTGATTGTAAACTTTTCCTGGGGGATGGGAAAATGTAGAAAAATACACATCTGACAAATAGGAAACGCACACCTAAATTTGGTGTGCCGTTCATATACTCTGAATGAGAAGGAATTCACTGAGATGTGAATGCTTACCTTCACATTCACTAAAATGTTACCTTATCCTTTTCCTACATACTCCTGCCCAGTTATTTCAGTGTTCCCTTAAGAGAACCAGCACTGGTGGAGAAAGGATACTTATCAGGGAATTTGAAGACCTGAGTTCCAATCCCGACCAACCAGTCACTCACTGAAACAATGGGCAAGACTGTTTTCTTTGCTCCTCTGCTTCCTCAACAGTGGAATGAGGGAGTGGACATAGATTGCTGGGGAAGTCTTCAAATTTGTTAAAAAAATTATTTTAAAAAATATTTAAATTCATAAACTGAAAACCACATTCATTTGATTTGCATATGAAATTTTAACACACTAAAGTCTATTTATCTACCAGGATCATTTTCGAAAGTATGGACCTCAAACTAAAGCTAAATAGTGTTGTCTGTTTAGTTGAAGAGTATCCTAAGATTTAAAGGTAAATTATTTTCAGAAAAAAAAGCAAAAATCCAAACTTGTTTATAGTTGCCTTTACTTACCTATGCTGCAGTTGTCATCCATAAACATTTGAATTTGAGAGTTATCATAATAGATATGTTCATATTGGTTGCCTTTAAAGTGATGTAGCAATACATGTTAAAGTATATTAACAGAGTCAATTCATTTTATTTGTGTGGTTTGGATTCCCGAAAGACTTTCTTTGTTGAAATGGTTTGCCTTTAAAATAGTTTGTAAACAGGACTAAATCTCTGTGGTTACTTTCAGTTCTCTAAAATGGATTGTTTTCTCCCTCTCTGATTTTGAGACCTAAAATATTATTTTAATCATGGCTTTGAGTTGGAATTAGTGTTAAATCTGTACTGAAGGAAGGAAAATGAGGCATTTATAGTAATTGATTCTTTAGATAATTTAACTTAAAACAGTATATATAAAACAACTGAAATTTATATCAGTTATGTAAAGTAATTTAAGGATATATATAAAATACAGTGATTTTTCTTTTAATAAACATACTGCTTTACTGAATGAATATTATTCCTTTGAAGATTTGACTTATCTTCAGAAGCAATAGTGCATGCCAATGGTGCAGTCACTGTTACAGACGCTTCCTTTAATTCAAATGAAATTTTGGTATATAAGGTAGATTATCTGATAGTCTTGTGATGTCTTTTAGTGTGGTGTTCAACTAAATGCTTTTTTCAGCCCAGTTTCTTTGTACAGTTGTCTTTAACCAGTTTGTGCTCTGCATGCCAACTCTGTGTGCCTCTTGGTTAGGGAGAAAGTAGATCCCAAAGGCTTGTGGCAATACCTCATGAACCTTTTGGCATGAAGTTTTGGAAAGGAACTTATTAGAAAGGGATTATATCAACTCAAGTTCCATTTTTAAGTGCTTCAAACTAGTTTCTCTTTGTTTACTGACTTTACAGTCCTCCCTTCCCTCACCAAAGGTACCTATTTCTGCTATCCTGTGGGTGATGTAGGCTTTTATGGGCTAATCTGGGAACATACTCCTTGTTTATAAGCATTTTTTTAAATGGAGTTTGTCGTGAGTTCCGAGAAACGTGCTGCCAAACAGACTTTTGGAATAGAACTGCCTTTAAATTGGGGAGAGCATCCGTTCTCATTTTGCACTTCTCAGAAGTGCCTGTGCTAATATTTGGCTTTTTTCCTTTATAGTAACAAACGAATATAACGAATCACTGCTCTACAGTCCAGAAGAACCAAAAATACTTTTCAGTATTCGAGAACCAATAGCAAACAGAATTTTCTCAAGCAGTCGTCAGCGTTGTTTCACCTCAAAGTAAGCTTCCACAGTCTTCTTGTAGCTGTTTTCCTCCTTTGTAATTAATTATAAAGCACATTTGGCTGTGAAAGTATTGAGTTTCATTAAATCACTCCTTCAAACTTAATCATGCAGGAAAAGCAGACGCTGTGGAGTTAAAGTGGTATCACGCTAATAACCTGGCTAAAGTGATATTTTCTCTAAAACTTAAACTGTTTCATTTTAGAGAAACTAAAATTTAACTGAATGGAAAGGACATGGTTATTTAATTGGGTAATGTGTACTTGTTTGTTTTTACTTTATTAAGTAAGACACAGTAAGATCAGATTGTCAACTTCAAAAGAAACTGATTGGAAAGCAACTTTTTTTCCATATGCTGTGGAATAAAAGCAGGACATATATTCATATAAAGCCTAAATTGTGTAGCAACATAAAGGACTATTTCTTTCAGCTTTTCCCTACAAGTGAATCTCCCACCCATGCCCACATCTATTATATTTGCCACAGATTTTTTTGTTTTAAAGGGAAGAAGATATACAAAAATGTTTATAATTTTTGTAAAGGTTGCCCAGTCTTCCAGACTAACAAGAAAACTTAACTATAGTTAGGGAGGGCTTCCCTGATACTTCAGCTGGTAGAGAATCCTTCTGCAATGCAGGAGACCCTGGTTTGATTCTTGGATCAGGAAGATTCCCTGGAGAAGGGATAGTCTACCCACTCCAGTATTCTTGGACTTACCTGGTGGCTCAGATGAAAAAGAATCCACCTGTAATGTGGGAGACCTGGGTTCAATCCCTGGGTTGGGAAGATCCTCTTGGAGAAGGGAATGGCTACCTACTCTAGCATTCTTGCCTGGATAATTCCATGGACAAAGGAGCCTGGCAGGCTACAGTCCATGGGGTCACAAAAAGTCAGACACAACTGAGCGACTTTCACTTTTTATCTCATGGCAAGCAAAGAATAGTTCAGTTACAAATTGCTTCTTAACAGTGTGCATATACTTTTTTGAAAATGCATAATTGATTTTTTTCCAAGAAAGACACTAAAAAGGATAGTGATCATATTTAAAAATCACTTAATCATTTGAGAATTAATTTTGATTAATCAACAAATCTGTACTCAGATTGGGTAAGACTGAAAGATTCATTTAAATGTTTGCTCATATAGGTAGGAGAACAGCTTTATGACTTTGGCTGGAAAATATTTCTTAGCAACAGATTGACAAGTTGAACTAAATTAGAGTTATTGACTTTTGTTAATCAAGACACTATCAAGAAAATAGAGGCGAGCCACAGAGTGAAATAGTATCTGTGTCCAGCAATGGACTCATATCCAGAATATATTATAAAAATTCTTACCAGTCAGTAAGAAAGAAGGCAGGCAACCCTTTAGAAAAATGGCCGAAAGTCTTGGACAGGCATTTCGCAAAAGAGAATATCCAAATGGCCGATAAGTGTATGGAAAACATCCTTGACTTTATTCATCTGAGAAATGTAAATTAAAACTGTATCATATAATACTATAGTCATGTAAGGATGTGAGAGTTGGACCTTAAAAAAGGCCGAGTGCCAAAGAATTGATGCTTTTGAATTATGGTGCTGGAGAAGACTCTTGAGAGTCCCTTGGACTGCAAGGAGATCAGTCCTGAGTATTCATTGGAGGGACTGATGCTAAAGCTGAAGCTCCAATACTTTGGCCACCTGATGTGAAGAGTTGACTCATTGGAAAACACTTTGATGTTGGGAAAGATTGAGGGCAGGAGGAGAAGGGGGCGACAGAGAATGAGATGGTTGAATGGCATCATTGACTCAATGGCATGAGTTTGGGCAAACTCCAGGAGATAGTGAAGTACAGAGGAACCTGGCGTGCTGCAGTTCATGGGGTTGCTTAGAGTCAGATATGATGGAGCGACTGAACAAATACAATACCACACACACTCACCAGCCTAGCTAAAATACCAGTTGTTGATGAGGTGGAGCAACTAGAACTTTTATATAAAAGTGGAGCAACTGGAAATTTTATATAAAACTTTTATACTATTAGGAATAATATGGAAAATTGTTTGGCAGTTACTTACCAAAGTTGAATATAGGACACGCAGTGACTCAGTGGTTCTACTCCAAGATGTATATCCAGTGGAAGAGTACACACTGACAGACGTGTATGTACCGAAAGACATACTCAGGAATATTCATAGTAGCAATGTTCCCAACAGATCAAAACCCGAATGTCCAGGAATAGTAGAAGAGATACTTAAACTTTGGTATTTTCATACAATGCAGGTGTTTTCAGACAGCAATGAAAATGAACCCAGTGCTGCTACATATGATAATATGGGTGATTTCACAAGCATACTGTTGAGCAAAAGAAGCCAGATATAGGCATATCTATTGTATTCTTCCATTTATATAGAATTTCAATAGATAAAGCTAGTATTACTATGTGATTGAAATTAGGATAGTGGATATGCTCGGGAAGGAGGGGTGGGAGTAGAGACTGGGAGATGGGATAAGAGTAATGAGGGAACTTCCCGGGAACTGAGTGTAACATTCAGTTCCTAATTTGGGTGATGATTACACAAGTGTGCTCATTGAGCTGTACCCTGATAATTTGTGCCTTTTCTGTGTGTTGTATATAAGTAAAAATTTTACATGACAGTAGTTACATTCTTGATCAATACTTAAAATACTTGTAATGGTAATAATGTTCAAAAAGCTCCTATGAGTTCCCATCAAGTCTGAACTTGTTCACTTTTAAGTGTTTGGGTAAATGGAGCTATCCTGAACATTTCAATTTTGAGATTTTTTGGGGGTAATGTACTCATATTGACATAGTCACTAATTCTCTCATGACAAAGGACAGGGCAACTTGATTTTTAAAATCAAGGCCAAATTATCTACCTGCCAGTTTAGATAAAAACTCAGTGTTTTAAAGAAACTGCAGTTTAAGAAAAGTGTTGATATTTAACAAGATGTCTCTCTCTGCCTAGGGTGTGTGTGCGTTCTCGGTGTTGGGATGCATGCATGGTTGTGGATGGAGGAACTTCCTTTGAGTTTAATGACGGAGCCATTGCTTCAATGTTGATCGAGAAAGAAGACGAGCTTCGAACTGTGCTTCTAGAGCAGTGAAGGACTGCCTCAGATGACAATTTTGATTGCCAGAGAAATAGTTTTACTGCAGAAACAGCCTACCAGTCATAAAGCTACAGTTTTTGGTTGTTGTTGAGACTGATTGGCCTTGGGCTGAAAGGTGACCAAGAAAGTGAGATTTGCATTATTCTTCTGATGGATTTTGATGGAAAAGATGTTCACTATGTAAGAAAATGGAGGACTAAACTGATTAGAATTCATAACAGTGAAATTTTGATACTGCTTACAGTTGGTTTCCAAGAGTGCTGGTATCTTTATAAATTTAGAGAGGTAGGCTCAAATAAAAGATTTAATGTTTAGGATTTGAAATTTAACTGTACAAGTTTTTTTTTTTTTTTCTTCCTTTTCCTCCTCACTTGTGGAATTGGTCAGACCAAACACATCTCATTTGATTAGTATTTTTTTATAGTACCTAAAGATCAAGATTTTTTAAAAAACTTTGATGGAGAATTTTGATAAATCCTGACATTGACCTAATTGAAATAGGTAAATGTGTTTTTATATATCTGCCAAGAGTTTTCTAATTTCAGAACACAATGATATTGTTATGACTATTGATTTTAAAAGTTCAATCATTTTTGAAATTATTTATAGATGTTTCATTTAATTGACTATCAGGTTAATTTTGACAATGCTGGGTGAAATATACATGGACAAAATCATGGCACTATTACAAATGTATTAATTAGCCAATAATTATTTTAGGTCTTTGGTAATTTTTTTTAATGATTTGAGGCTGATAAAGTTCTTCCATATGTAAAACTCTCTAACATGGATTTAAAGACTAAAAGGATGAACTGATTAGGCACATTCTATTATGAGTTTGGTAAAACCTATAAAAATTTTCATCTAATGTTAGGAGTATTGTCAGAAAGAAAATAGATTGTTTAATAAATATGCAAAACATTTTAGTTTTGGAATTGCCTTACTTATTATGGTAGTTTCACCTAGCTCGTATTCCAAGTTTTACACATTAGGTTTGGAGGGCTTTTCTTTTTTTCCCGTTATGATAGTTTCTTTATCTAATTACCAATTTACTTATAAATAATCCTAGAATTATCACAAAAATTTCCTCTTGCTGAGGACCATCATGAGACAATTGGTATTCTTATTCCAGTTATTCAAAGTTGTATTTTTTTTTCCACTTGCTGTTAAAAATTGGTCTTCAATCACTGAAATATTTACTGAACACTGACTCTGCCATGTACTGTGTCAGGCGCTATCCTGATAGAACTGAATCTGGTAAGCTCAGAAGTAGATTCTGGGAAAACTAGGATGTGTAATCAAACCGAGTGCTCTTAGGTTTGGCAACATTTATCATGTTCTTGTCAGATTTTTAAAGTAATATTATTATACAAAGATAATCTTAGGTTTTGATGATATCCAGAACAAGAATTTGTTTTTCTTAGTTGACAGTAACTGCATAGATACTACTCGCAAGGAGTTTACATGATGCATAAAAATTGGTGTTTCCCAGAGATGGGTCTAGTTTCTGATTTAATAATGATATACTTAAGATACCACTTTATAAAGAAGTGAAATTCCACACTATAGAAACTCCCTAACAGATTTAAAATACCTTGTTGATAAAAATACCAACTCCATCTTTAATATCAAGGAAATCTGATTGTCCAAAATGGTACATAGATCTGTTTAATATGTAACATATTAATAGGTAACCTGCTATGTAAAATTGTTTATACGCCATATTTTAGAGGTTTAAAACTACTTAATGTGTTCCATTTGTGATATAACCTCTAACATTTCTGACCTGTTGTGGGATTTATTTGTAAGAGATGAAGAGAGGCAAAGGTTGTTAGAATAGCAAAAATGTTTTTATGGATGAGTTCCTTTTAATGGCAACTACATGTGAATAAAAGTAAACCATTATCTTTTCTTTTCTAGTTCATTTATTTCTTCAGCTCTTATGGGTCATTGTTTGAAAATCAGATTGCCCCAGAATATTACATTTCATGTCTTTTTTCCACACTATCTATTACTCTTTTCCCTGCTGACTTCATTCACTGCTAATATGTGACACAGTGCTTCCTGGTAAATGTAGATTCTTCAGATATTTTTGAGTTAATGTTTTTGATGTTCCATATGTATTTATATTCATGGACCCAGTAAATCAAAATCATATTTTGTGAACTGCTGAACTGGAAAGAAGAATTATTTTAAATGAAGCTTATTCCTTAACATTAAAGTAACCATGAGGGATGAGGGTGTGAATCTATAAGAAGGCTTATATATAAGTTTTCTACATGAAGAAATGTATAAAAAATATTTTTTAAGTGCCACAGGCTTTATTTTATGATAGATTTTTTTAGAAAGTTACTGGCTAAACGAGGAGCTAAAAGGAAAAAATGGAAAAGGATGTTTTAGTGTTTAAGTGTTAATTGAATATTTTGTAGGCTAGCAAAGGCATAGATTATAACTAATTTTGTTCTCCCATTTTTAATAATCACCAGTGGTTAAAAAAAATTCAAAACTTGGGATCCTGAAAAGACTTTGAAGAGATCTATCTGAACAATACACACCTTTTTATACCAGAAGATTGTGAGTTCACTGGGAGTAGGGATTATGTGTTCTGTACAATGAATACTTGAAAACTTGCATGGCTAGAGAAGAAATCTATTATAGTAAATAATATAATAAATAATGGTTTTACATGCTGAAACAACAGGGAGTCTGTGTACGTCGGGGGGTGATGTATTGATAGTTGCGGTAAGTAGGACAGTACTTGAGGAAATTTTTTTTTAACTATTCTTTTAAAATGTATTCCCCAGCTGCAACTTTTTTTTTTCTCCCTACACCAATTCTCTTTAAATGATTGAAGAGAGCTTGAATGATTTGTTACATTGTTATCGTACTAGACTAGTTCTTTGCTTTCACAAGTGGCTTCCCTGGCGGCTCAGATGGTAAAGAATCCACCTGCAATGTGGGAGACCTGGGTTCGATCCCTGGGTTGGGAAGATCCCCTGGAGAAGGGAATAGCTACCCATTCCAATGCTCTGCCCTGGAGAGTTCCATGGACTGTATAGTCCACAGGGTCACAAGCAGTCAGATATGACTGAGCAACTTTCACAAGAAAATCTATTTAAAATACCTTTGGTAACTAAGCTTTGTTACATAGCTATTTCCTCCTGCTTCAGAGCTTTCCTTCAAAGCACCATTTCATGATAAGTGATTTTTCACAAAATCATTCTATTCATCTTTGAAGTATTTCCATTAGTCTTTAAAATGGATTGTTGTGGATTATCCACTTACCATGCAGTTTTGGATTAAAATATCACCAAAGTCTTTTGGAAGGAATGATGCTAAAGCTGAAACTCCAGTACTTTGGCCACCTTATGCAAAGAGTTGACTCACTGGAAAAGACTGATGCTGGGAGGGATTGGGGGCAGGAGAAGGGGATGACAGGGATGAGATGGCTGGATGGCATCACTGACTCAATGGACTTGAGTTTGAGTGAACTCTGGGAGTTGGTGATGGACCCGGAAGCCTGGCGTGCTACAATTCATGGGGTTGCAGTCAGACACAACTGAGCAGCTGAACTGAAAGTCAACCCCTCTATTTTCTGGTTCTTGCTGCAATACCACTGCAAGTTAGCTTACAGTTACTATCTTGAGTAATAAATTAATAGTTTTGAGTAAAAAGACATTTATTTTCCTTTTTTTTATTGTCACCTTATTTTTTTTAGTTTGTTTTGCTTTACAATACTGTATTCGTTTTGCTATACACTGACATGAATCTTTTAAAAAGACATTTTAAAAGCCAATGTAAATGACCAGGTTTTGTTTAAAACACAACATGAAGTCGTGGTAATGGTTGGGATATGATCAATTCCAGTGTGCCTGTTAATTTTAAAATGTGTGTCTATGGAAAAAAGTTTGCCTTCTAGTCTCTCATCAGTCACAGCCCCTGCCATCTGAAGACCTTAAATATAGTGGTTTTACTGCTCAAATGTACAAAGTAGATATTTTGATATTTGGTTTAGGGAATACCAAAATATCAGGTATCTTGATATTTAGATTCACTAAAACGTAACTCAAACACTAGAGCAAAACGAATCCGTAAAATGAGTTTAGGTTTTAGGGTTTCAACCTGTATAAGGAGTTAGCGTCCTGTTGGAGAGAGCTTTTTGACTTTCTGGGACCTTTGGCCAGGTGGGGATGGGGAGAGGAGAGGTAATGAGAGAGAAGTCGCCTTCTGTTTGTTCCGAGGTTAGGTTATCTAGTGGAAAGGGGTTTCCAGTTTTCCTGGACCATTTAGTGCCTTTCCTCATGTTCTAGACATTGCCCTGTCCTCTACATTGTAGATCATTAGTCAATGTTGGATCGTAGTTAAGTTCACCATGATAGAAGGGACACAGTCACTTTATCCAGAAATAAACATTTTGCATTTGGCTGGAGTTTGCCTAATAATCTCGGGAGCTTGCAGCTGGGTATAGAAGAGGGATCAAGAGCCACACGCAGACTGTTAACGTTGTTCAGTCTCTTCGGTTGTGTCCGACTCTTTGCGACCCCATGGACTGCAACACACCAGACTTACCTGTCCTTCACTGTCTCCCGGAGTTTGCTCAGACTCACGTCCATTGAGTCAGTATGCTATCTAGCCATCTCATCCTCTGCTGCCCTCTTCTTTTGCCTTCAGTCTTTCCCAGCATCAGGGTCTTTTACAATGAGTCAGCTCTTTGCATTAGGCGGCCAAAGTATTGGAGCTTCAGCATCAGTCCTTCCAATGAATATTCAGGGCTGATTTCCTTTAGGATTGACTGGTTTGATCTCCTTGCCGTCTGAAGGGACTCTCAAGAGTCTTCTCCAACACCACAGTTTGAAAGCATCAGTTCTTCAACGCTCAGCCTTTACAGTCCAACTCTCAAGTCCATAATGACTACTGGAAAATCCATAGCTTTGACTATATAGACCTTTTTAGCAAAGTGATGTCTTCTTTTGAATATGCTGTCTAGGTTTGTCATAGTTTTCCTTCCAAAGAGCAAGCACCTTTTAATTTCATGACTGCAGTCACCATCTGCAGTTATTCTGAAGCCCAAGAAAATAAAATCTGCCACTGCTTCTTTTTCCTCTTTTATTTGCCATGAAGTGATGGGAACAGATGCCATGATCTTGTTTTCTGAATGTTGAGTTTTAAGTCAGCCTTTTCACTCTCCTCTTTTACACTCAATATGTTCTTTAGTTCTTCACTTTCTGCCATTAGTGATATCATCTGCATATCTGAGGTTATAGATATTTCTTCTGGCAATCTTGATTCGTAAAAAGAATGAAAGGCATATGGTGTGTGCCTCTTGAAGGAAGACAGTAATACCACCTATCCTGTCTCCTTGCTATGATGTTCAAAAAAACCTTGATAAACTAACCTCTAGATGAAGGTCTCTCAACACTGGCACTGAGGTTTTGCATCACATGATTCTTTATTGTGGGGAGCTGTCCTAGCTAATGTGGGCGGTTAGCAGCATCCTTGGTATGTACCTGCTGGAGGCCAATAGCTCCTCTCCACTTGTGACAACCAAAGCAGTTTTCAGATGTTACCAGTGTCTCTTGGGTGGCAAACACTCTTGGTTAGGAGCTTTTCGCTGCTAGATCTACCTACTAGTTTATGGAAATAGGGGACACATAAACCTGTTCAACATTATTCCGGGGATGGATCACATCAGTGAAATCCAGAATGGGGAACACTGGACAAGTAACCTAGTTTCATCCATACGTAAATTGTAAGGATAATAAAGAAGAGGAACACAAGATTAAGAGACTAAAGAAAATGACAATGTCAACCAAATGCAAAATATGATCTGTGTTTGGAGCCTGAGCAAAACAAATCTAAGAAAAGTTTTTAGACAGCTAGGGAACTTTCAACATCATCTTGATATTTAATGTTTTAGAATTAAATCAGAAGAGTATCTTCCAGACGTAGATACTGAACTATTCCTGAAGTCATGGGTCTTGGTTTTGCCTCAAAAATGATCTTGTGAGCATGTGATGTCCATGGAATGGGAGAGATAGGTGAAATGAGATTGGTCACAAGTTAATGACCTCTGAAAGCAGAAAATGAAATTCATCATCTTTACCTTTTGCATTTGAAATTTTTGATAACAAAAAAGGAAGCATGGTATTGATAGTAAAAAGGAAGCAAAAAACTGGGTAATATTCAGGAAGAATCGCCATTCTACTATTTGAATGTGTTCAAAAGGAGTTAATTCCTAGATCTCTGGATATAGGGGAAACTATTCAAATAGTTTGCTAATGAGAATGAAAGGCACAGTATAAGCTGATCAAGTCTGTATTTAAAAAGTGCTACAAGCTGATTTTTATTGATAGTACTTGATACTTTATTGATGGTACTTATCACTTAATCTCAAATGTCTTAAAAAGTATGTTAATACTTTAAGAAGCACTTTAACCATACAAAGAATTATAAACATTTTAATTTCACAACACATGAAATAGATGGGGCAAAAGGGACCATGTTCAGCTTGTTTTAAAGTGCCTTGTTCAGAGGACTGGGGCTTCCCTGGTAGCTCTGTGATAAAGAATCTGCCTGCAATGCAGGAGATACAGGTTTGATCCCTGGGTCAGGAAGATCTCCTGCAGAAGGAAATGGCAGCCCTCTCCAATATTTTTACCTGAGAAATCCCCTGGTGGGCTACAGTCCATGGGGTTGCAACAGTAGGACATGACTTAGCACACGCGCGCACACACACACACACACACACACACACACATTCAGAGGGCTGAGAGAAATCTCACACCATACCTAATGCTTGTTTTAACCAGAGTGCTTAAGAAAAACAGAGAAAGAAAAAAGGCATACAACTTAGCTAAGTATTCATTTTTATAAAAATGTGTTTTATTTTAAAACAAATCTATAAAAGTAGAAATCACATACAAAAATACAGATTACTCTGACGTGTTAGCAAAATAGCTTATGGCTGGACTTGAGTTTGGAAGTACTGTATGTGTGAGGGCATCCGGAAATCAGAGGCCATCCGGATCCTCCCTCCAGCCCGTGTCACTAATCTGTAAACAATAATTTCAAGTAGTATGTAGCACTTTTAAACTACTACAAAATTGAAACCTAATCATTTCCCGTGTAACACTACTGTATAAAAATGTTCTTCCTTAGGTTTGAGCAGATGAGGGCACTTTATACCATTGTTTCTAACATTTCAAAGATCTGATTTTTTAAAAAAGCAATGTTATTAGAAATGATGAGTTTGGGCTTTTTGCTCCATTTTGAATATATGGGAAGGTCATCGATTTAAACAAGTTAGTGTTTTGTGTTTTTTTAAAAGTAGAATTTAGTCATTTTACTTCTATGTATCATTAAAAAAAAATCACTGATGCTATCAAAAGGTTCAGCACCCAAGTCTTAACTTTTATGCATGTGCCAGCTGTGCTTATTGCTCTGAAACTGCATGGAACATACACCTTCTTCTAGGGTATATTCCTAATTGAAAGGAACATGCAGTTCTTAGGGAACTCCAAGTCCAGACTTTATAAAAACAGGTTGCTAGAAACAATCATTGTGGGAGGCCATTAAAATAAAATAAAATAAAAAAGACAATTTAAAATACTTGATTCCAGAGTAAAAATAACTTTGAGAACCTTAGCAAAAAGGAAAATGCAGGCATCTGCGGTTCAGGATTCCATCCAACATTTCAAGAATCAAAGAATGGTTCCTACCTCTCTAAAACAAAGTGAGTCATTTTAAAAGCTAAAGAACCGACGTTAACATAATTTGATCATAAAGTCAGAAGTCCACAATTCAATTTCCTCAGCTAATTCAGAACGCTGCAAACACAGTACATAAAGGAAATAAAATATTAGTTGCTCAGTCGTGTCCGACTTTTTGCGACCCCATGGACTGTAGCCCGTCAGGCTCCTCTGTCCATGGGATTCTCTAGGCAAAAATACTGGAGTGGGTTGCCATTTCCTCCTCCAGGGGACCTTCCCAACTGTACATAAAGGAGACTTCATTAATGTGCATTAGAGGATACCCCATGTTAACTGTCACAGAAAACTGTCTCTTGAGCCTTTAAATTCTATACCAATTCTGCACCTCTGGTTGGCCGACTGTTTGTTTCTTTACTTAGGTTTTAAGGTGAATGACCTGGGGCTATTTGTTTCCATCAACCTGATTGCGAATCTAAAGGCGCAGCTGAAATGTCTGTTTTTCTTGCCATCCTCAGAAGAGACTGCTGCAGATCTACTCTATGATTCTCATTCTTTTCAGCTTACAATACAAATAGCTTATTATTTTTTGCAACCTATGTCTTATAATAAAGCAGTGCTGAAAAATTAAATAGAAGATTGTTCAGTTGCCATATAGGCTACGAAAATGATTTGCTGGTGTTGATTTTTAAGCTTGATTCTAAATAGATTTATGAAGAATGGCACTTGGAAGATGTGGTTCAAATTTTGCTATTTACGGTATCTTGAAATTATAGGCTCACTGTTCCTAAAATTTCAAAAAGCGTAGAGCTGAGGCTCTTAAGGGTTTATAGCAGTGATAAAGCTTTCATAGTCATTTCTAAAAAGCAACACTTCATAGTTTTCTGTCTCCAACAGTTCTCTAATATACTTATAGAAGGAAGGCAATAGAAAACCAAGAATAAAAATAGCTGAGCTCTCTACAATTGGGCTTCCCGCTTACTTTCCCTGTTCAAAGAAAAGAGGAGACACCATCTTGCAATAGAAGCTTCATAGACAACTGGGCTTCTCCAGTGACAGTCGGCATTTGATGCCCCATATCTCTTGGTTCTTCTTGTTGCCAATGGTTGGCCTGGCGATGGTGGTGAAATGGGAGCAATTAATCTGTAGATGAGGGAGGGCTTCCTTTAACAGTTGAAGGGTACCGTCTGGTACGATTCCAAAGACCTGTAGTGTTTTTAATGTGGGAATTTCTCCAAGTTCACTGGAAAGGAAGAGAGAGACTTTCAGAGTAGCAGTATCTATGGTAACTGTGCCACTAGCATTACATGATCCAATTTTTACACACTGTATCATATTTTATACAATACAAACTGAAGACATAATTTGCAATCAGTGATTCGAGGGAATAGCAAAGGTGAATCAAACCACAAAGCACAGGCCACAGCTTGGGCAATATGGCCTTAGGAAACACACAAGTACATTTCATTGAATTTCTAATAACCAAAAAACTCCTAGGTTTATTTAAAATCCAAACATATTTTCTTTCTCCATTCCTGGTTTATATTCCACCCCCACCTCCCCCAACTCTTGGTTTATACTGAAAAATGTCACTGTGTTGGGAGGGGAAGCCAGCAAGCTAGTGATGGGAAAAGTAAATGTTTTACTATGGCACAAGCTGGAGTCACGAAAGGTTACCTGCAACTTAAGGATATGGACTTGATCTTTATTTGAACGAGGCCTGCCCTCTTGAAAGGAGATGTAAGCAGAGCCAGTAACTTCCAAGTAATGGTTAATAGTCAACAAGTCCATTACATATGATGAAGCCTAACGGTGACTTCATGATACTATTTTAAGGTCGTGTGTCAGGTGCAGACAGACACAAAAACATTTTACTTCTTTACATATTACCTTTTTTTCTTTCTGTCACATGGAAGCCAGTCATTTTCGTAGGTATTTCACATTAAGTGAAACCTAACTATGTCAACAGTGAAATTCTGGTCCACAAAAAAGGGAGCCTGTTTTCCCAAAGCAAATATGCTTTGGTAATGATTCTTTTTTCTTAACCTAGGTCTACAGGCTTAGAAATTCATCTCTCTGATCTATATTTACTCCAGGTTGGGACACATAGTCCAAAGTCTCAGGAAAGGGAATATTTAGTTTGGAGTTTCAACAAAATCCCACAGCAGATCAATGAGAAAATCAATTCCCTAGAATAAGAAGCATCCTTTATATTTTCATACTGCCAATAATTACTTAAACCTTCCTTATCGTAATTGTCAGCTTGCCTCTAATCTTTCCTCCTTTCAGCTTAGTGTATATACCAATGACCAAGGCCATCCTCATAAAGCCTAGCTCAGATTAAGTCCTTCCCCTGTTTGAAATCATTGATGCCTCCCTCATGTTTACAGAACTCAAACCATCTATTGGCCTTAAGACCTTCCATGCTAATCCTGCTCCCACTCTTCCCACTCCCCATCTAAGTGTATTTATTCTACATTTAGGAGAGTTTTAAATACCACAGATGTTAACATATACTGGTTGAACACAAGAGGAAGGGTAATTTAGAAAATAAAAGTACTAACCAAATGAAATAAACATGCTTGGTGTTAAGGGGGCAGTCAGATCTGGATGTAAAAGAAAGTCAGCAAGAACAAATTCCTATTGTTCATAAAGTAAGCTAATCCCCGATATGGAAACAAGAGTACAAGGAGACGTCAGCATACACAGATGTTTATACTTACCATCACTGAAGATGACAGCAATCTGGCCCAATCTTAAATTTCTCTTATATAAAATCTGAGTATATGAGAACTCTGTAATATCCATGAGAATCCAGATTCTGAGATCTCTAGATTAGCCAAGTTGTAAAACATTCCGCAGTGGAGAGTATTTAAAAGAACAAACAGAGGCGGGAGTGAAGAGGGATGGCAGATGACAGAAAAGGAGATGTTCTCGCAACAGCACTTTGTAAGGGCCTTGGTGAGGAAGGAAATTATACTAGACACTTGGAAGACACTCAGGTGTCACACGTGAGAAAGGAGTGAGCGGAATATGATGAGATGGTGGATGAACAATCATTCCCAAGCCAATAAAACCAGGAAGGCTTTAAGATTTTAAGGAGACCCTCCCGACCCCCCCAAAACAAGCCTCTTGTATGTGTATCACCTACAACACAGCAGAGAATGTACCTAAGTACCTCTTTGAAAACTTCAGTGGAAGAGACTGGAAAGTAAACTAAGGGAGAGTAAACAAATGAATAGTTTGAGAGCCATTACTTCTAACTTCAGTATAAAATGACTCTGATGTCTTAAGTGTCTCTGTTTAGTTTTAGTAAACAAAAGGTATTTACAAACTGTTTCACCAGGTTCACTCCTCGTTGTTCACTGTTCAGTCGCTAAGTCGTGCTCCACTCTTTGAGACCCCATGAGCCTGGAAGCACGCCAGGCTTCCCTTCCTTCACTGTCTCCCAGAGTCTGCTCAAACTCATGTTCACTGAGTCAGGTGATACCATCCAACCATCTCGTTCTGTCACCCCTTTCTCCTCCTCCCCCAATCTTTCCCAGCATCAGGGTCTTTTCCAGTGAGTTGACCCTTCGCACCAGGTGACCAAAGTATTGGAGTTTCAGCTTCGGCATAAGTCCTTCCAATATTCAGGGTTGAGTGCCTTTAGGACAGACTTGCTGATTTCCTTGCAGTCCAAGGGACTCTCAAGAGTCTTCTTCAGCACCACAGTTCAAAAGCATCAATTCTTCGGTGCTCAGCTTTCTTTATGGTCCAACTCTCATATTCATACATGACTACTGGAAAAACCATAGCTTTGACTAGACGGACCTTTGTTGGCAAAGTGATGTCTCTGCTTTTTAATACTCTAGGTTTGTCGTAGCTTTTCTTCTAAGGAGCGTCTTTTAATTTCACGGCTGCAGTAACATCTGCAGTGATTTTAGGGCCCAAGAAAATAAAATCTGTTACTGTTTTCATTGTTTCCCCATCTATTTGCCATGAAGTGATGGGACTGGATGCCGTGATCTTTTGAATGCTGAGTTTTAAGCCACTATCCTCTTTTACACTCTTCTTTTCCACCCTCATTGGAGGCTCTTCTGTTCCTCTTCACTTTCTGCCATTACGGAGGTATCATCTGCATATCTATTGTTGATATTTCTCCCAGCAATCTTATTCTTCTTATAAAACCTTAAATTCCTCAACTTAAAATTCTCCTGCAAGTATTATTATTTCTTTAGTTTCTCATGATCTTAGATTACTATCTCCAGCTTCAGTTTTTTCCATTAATGAGAAATAAAAGAGAAATGAGACCAATTAATAAGGAAGGGAATAAATACAAGGAGGGTGTGTCCTGAGGATAAAATATCTAGTTTCCCAAGTACTTCAAAGCATTATCAGTACAAAAGACAGACACTCAAATTTTATGTTCCCACTTCTGAGATAAGAAATGAAAATTTTTTTTAGCATAAATAGCTTTCTGGAAACTATCATTGAAGATCCCTAGAATTCTTACTATGCATTTCATATACATTTTACCTGGAGAAATGTTTAAGGATACAGTACCAGCAAACTCATGTTAATGAATTCACAAGGTAAACCAGTATACTGTTCACTTTATGTCTTAAGAAACATACATACTCTTTTACCTTAAGGTTCAAGGATAGCATCTTTCTTCTGTCCTCACTTTATTCTGATGGTCTGACTTGTTACTAAACTTATACCTCTGCTTCCCTTATTTCAAGATAATATTTAGACAAATTGGTTACAGTGCAGTCAGCGTTCGCACCTAGATCTGTGACTTCAGACCCATGCTCTGACCCGTCAAGTCACACTGCCTGCAGATGACTGCAAGGATTATCATCCCACTGGATATAAATATAAAAATATAAAGGCTCACAGCCTCCCCTTAGCCTCTGCTCAAGTGAATAGGTATTTCCTGCTTAACTTCTATTCTTTGGAGAGAAAGCACAAAAGTAAGACACATAAATAGATTCTCTTGAGAAAAACAAGCAGAAAAGAATGATCAGTGTACTCCCAAGGGAGCTGCACAGACAATGCGGCTAAAGCTCAAATGGCAAGGGTGGGGAACAACTGTTAACAGAGAAACCTTTTCAGGTTAGACACTCCAGGCTCCTAGGAGTTCTGGATGCTAGAAAATTCAAGTGGCAGGAGATTTTAATAAGAGTTGCATGTATATGAATTTAGGCCCCAACATCTGAGAGCCCTGCAACTAAATATTGGCATCCCTTCTAGGCAGTGCTTTTCCAAATGAGACACCAGCTGAGACCCTGAGCCCTGAGGATTAACTACAGTGCTTTATTAAAGATGTTCATTACTGGATTCTCTAATTCTATGAGTTAACTCTATATAGCTGAAGTATCTGATCTATTCATTCTTTTTAATTCTTTTTCTTTAAATTGCAACATAAGTTGATTTTTAATGTGTTAGTTTTTGGTTTACAGCAAACTAATTCAGCAACATATACATGTATATGTACATATATATACACACATACATATTTCATTTTCAGATTCTTTTCCATTATAGGTTATTATAAGAAACTGAATACAGTTCCCCATGCTATAATTAAGTCCTTGTTGTTGATCTATTTTATATATGTAGTATATATCTGTTAATCTTAAACTCCTAATTTATCCCTCTCCCTCCACCCTTTTCCCTTTGATAGCCATAAGTTTGTTTTCAACGTCTGTGAGTCTGTTCCTATTCTGTAGATAAGTTCAGTTGTATTTTTTTTTAGATTCTACATACATGTGATATGATATTTGTCTTTCTCTGTCTTATTTACTTAGTATAATAATCTCCATGTCCATCCATGTTGCTGCAAATGGCACTATTTAAAATTCTTTTTTATGGCTGGGTAATATTCCATTGTATATATGCACCACATCTTCTTTATCCATTCATCTGCTGATGGACATTTAAGTCACTTCCATGTCCTGGCTGCTGCTAGTTTATTAATTCTTTTTTGTTCCAAACTTTAAACTTTTTATTTTGTATTGGGGTATAGCTGATTAACAATATTGTGGTATAAGTTTCAGGTGAACAGCAAAGGGACTTAGCCACACATATACATGTATCCATTCTCCCCCAAACCCTCCTGCCATCCAGCCTGGCACATAACACTGAGCAGAGATCCCTGTGCTATTCAAAAGGTCCTTGTTGGTTATCCATTTTAAATATAGTAGTGTGTACATGACCTTCCCAAAGTCCCTAACTATCCCTTACCCCTGGCACCCATAAGTTTGTTTTCTGTATTCATTAATACTTGAAACTAACTTACAAGACCCAAACTAGTAATTTGAGGACTACATAAATTCTGTGCTCAAATTCACCACCTTTCTCTGGTAGGAATCAGCTTGATTACCTTCATGTGGATAGTGGCCTTAAACAAGGTCAGCAGCCTCATTTAGGGGATGAGGAAGGACACCAGGCCAAATCCAAGATACTGACTTCTTGTGGTTTTTAATAAAATTGCTATACACTTATATTTGACATGAGGAAGAATTCTGCAGCCCTTTGAAATATAAAGCTAAAGAGATGATATTCCCAGGATGACTTGGGTATGGCACTTCTTAAAAGCAAGATGGATCTGATTCCTCTTTTGTTAGCATTTGATTTTGTGGAAGTTGCTGAACAGTACAAAATCAACCCCTATAAGAGCTACCAGATTAGATATATACTATTCTGCCCGTGTCCAGGAGACCTGGGACGTACATCCAGTTCAGTCAGTAATTCACTATTCAGCTTTGGGTAAGTTACTTCACTCTTCTGGATCTTAATCTCCCTCATTCTCAAAGAGAACATCATTTTTACAATATTTACTACTTAAATGTTTTTATTTTTCCCCATTCCTTGGCCATCTGGGACAGACACCACTAGGAGACCATAGAACTTTCCCTCTAAGCTCCGATGAAGGTTTTTGGACTTAACTAGTTGATCTGAAAAATTTCAGAAACACATATACACATGGTTGCCTCCTCCCATTATACTCTGAGCTTCCTAGAACTAAAGGCTGCCTTCTGCTTTCGTAAATTCTCCGCAAGTACTAGAACAGTATTCTAATATTTAGACTAGTTCACAGCCAAATAAATGTTTAGTAAACTACCTCAATCAACTCAACTTTACCAGACATTTTAAGCAAAACATTTTGCCTTGGTTCTTCTATTTTGCTAGTCCTTTCTGACTAGTTTGTGATACATTAATTTGATGTTTAAGCTTTAAACATCTGCTGTTAATAATAACGGGTTTTAACACCAAGTGACATCTATTTTGGCCCCTGCCCTCTGCTCATTTTAGGAAACAAGAGTACTCACAGTAAAGTTTCAGGTATTATGTCATAGCACCGACTGAGTGATAGGTGTTGGAGGTAGCTGAGTTGGTAAAATTCTGGAAAGCAGTCATTTTTCAGCATGACACTATCGCTGTAACAGAAGGAAAGATTAAAAATCTATCCATCAATCCCAGATGAAGAAGATAGGAACAGCTTATCATTCAGTTCCTTCAATTCAGCATATTAAGATTCTTTCCTCATTCAATTAAAAAGTCATGAATTTTCATTAAAATTTTTTTTGTTTTAAAATAAATAAAAACATACCTTAAGTCTAGGTGGACAAGATTGGGACATCTTCCAACTAAGGTAGAGACATCTAGCGAAAAAAAAAAAATAAAAAGATGGTCACTATCAAATGAGGAATCACACAAGGATACTTGCTGTCCATACATTTCACACTGTGCTGGATATTCAGAGTAGTGCAATTAGAGTCATTCACTATTAGAAAAAAAAAAAAAATTAATCTTGCCATGTAAGACTTTCTACCCAGGAAACACAAGAAATCATCTGAAAAACTACTAGAAATAGTAAGAGAATTAATTGTGTAAAATGACTGGATAAGAAACTCCATAGCTTATCTATGTGCCAGCAAGAGCTGGATGGAAAGAGGGGGGGGAAAGTCCTGTTCACAATAGCAAAAAGCAAAATCAAATAGCACACTATTAAACAAATATCAAAAAGTAGACTCCAAACCAATGGAGGAATATCACAGATTATTAAAAAATAATATGGCTACTACAACTAGAGAAAATTTACTTCAACTCAAATAAAATATACAAACTAATTCCACATGTTATTAAAAACTTCCAAATGCAAAAATGAATAATTATTCATTGGATCTTGGAATCAGTAAGGAGTTTCTAAGCATTAAAAAAAAAAAAGGAGACAGTGATAATTTACTACATAAATCTTTAAAAACTTTACCATATTAAAACAAAATAGAATACAAGCAGAAATAGTGGTATCAGAAAACTGGGAATAAATGTTCCCAATAGAGTTAATGCTCTTATGTTAACAGTATAAAAAATAGTATAAAAAAATAGAACATGGGTAAAAAAATTAGATACTGCATAAAATACAGACACAATAAAAATGGAGCAACAAATACAAAATAAAATGTATTTTTTGTGCTATCACATGAAAAAAAATCCTATTACAAAACCCAGAATTGATGAAATATCATAAAGCAGGTGCCCCTACACTGAAAGTGTGTATTTAATTTTATGCAGCCTTTCAGAAGACCTCATTTTTTGAGGGGGAACTGATCTTTCTTTAAAAAAAAAGTTTTCAGGGCATAACACACTTTGCTCTTTCGCTCAGTAATTCCACTTTTAGAAAAGTAATCAGAGATCCCAGGTGGCACTAGTGGTAAAGAACCTGCCTACCAAGGCAGGAGACAAGACACACAAGTCCACCCCTGGGTTGGAAGATCCCCTGGAGGAGGGCAAAGCAACCCACTCCAGTATTCTTGCCTGGAGAATCCCAAGGACCCTACAGTCCATAGGGTGGCAAAGAGTCAGACATGAATGAAGCAACTCAGCACACATGCATACATGCATTAAGATATTCACTGTAGTGACAGTTATAAAAGCCCCCTTCCCTCATTAGTTTAATAGGTCAACCTTCATCCATTCTAGGCTTCCCTGGTGGCTCAGAGGTTAAAGCGTCTGCCTCCAATGCGGGAGCCCGGGTTCAATCCCTGGGTCGGGAAGATCCTCTGGAGAAGGAAATGGCAATCCACTCCAGTATTCTTGCCTGGAGAATCCCATGGACGGAGTAAGCCTAATAGGTTACAGTCCACGGGGTCGCAAAGAGTTGGACACGACTGAGCGACTTCACCTCACCTCATCCATTCTATGGAACACAATGCTAATAACAGCCATTAAAAAGCTATTTAATAACATTTTATGAAATGTAACTCAGGATACACTGGATACTGAAAACAAAATATATAATGCATGGTAATCTCAATTTAAACACACAAACATCGAACCTAGACCGGCAATTCATTTCACTTATGATATCATACATGTTGCACTGCCGTTCTCCCAAATCATCCCTCCCTCTCCCTCTCCCACAGAGTCCAAAAGGCTGTTCTATACATCTGTGTCTCTTTTGCTGTCTCGTGTACAGGTTTATCATTACCATCTTTCTAAATTCCATATATATGTGTAAGTATACTATATTGGTGTTTTTCTTTCTGGGTTATTTCACTCTGTATAATCGGCTCCAACTTCATCCACCTCATTAGCACTGATTCAAATGTATTCTTTTTAATGGCTGAGTAATACTCCATTGTGTATATGTACCACAGCTTTCTTATCCATTCATCTGCTGATGGACATCTAGGTTGCTTCCATGTCCTGGCTATGGGACTGAGGCACGGGGATAATCCAGAGAGATGGTGTGGGGCGGGAGGGGGGAGGTGGGGGTCGGGATTGGGAGTTCATGTACACTCGTGGATGATTCATGTCAATGTATAGCAAAGCGAATACAGTACTGTAAAGCAAAACAAACTAAAAAATAAAAATTAATTAAAAAAAATAAACACACAAACATATATATTTACACACAAATTTACACATAGAAAGGAAGGGGGTTGGGGGTTAGAAGGCTGGAAGAAAATATATCCAAATGTTAAGTGCAATTACCAAGGGTGGTGGGATCACAAATACCTTTTCAGAATTTGGAAGAAAGTTCCATGTGAACTTTGCAATCAGAAAACGCATCAGTGAGTGTTATTTACTTTAAAAAAAATAGGCAAATTTTATTTATGTTTGAGGGTTCTTTTTTTTCCTTCTCACACCTACATCTCCAGTTGCATCCCCTTGTTCGAATCTTAGACTTGCATTTTCAACTGCCTCCTCAACACACTCACTGGGCTATGTGATAAGCATCTCACATTTATGCCTAAAACCAAATGCTTGATTTCTCCCCTCAATCTGCTCCTTCCCCAAAGTCTTCCCTGTCTTAGTAAGTGCGAACTTCATCGATTGCTGGGGCCAAAACCCTGGGAGTCCTACTCAAAACTGTTTCCTCACATCCCACACCCCATCTGTTACCCAGTCCTGTTGGGTTAGCTTTCAAAACGCATCTGAAATCAATCACTTCTTACTTCCTCAAATATGACCACCAAGTCTCCAGAGGCCTTTCCCCTGTACAGCTCTGCAAGGGGACTTTTCAAAGGTGAGTCAGATCATTTCATTCCTGTTTGAGATACTTCAATGGCTTCCCATCTTACCCAGGAAAACAAGGGCAACAGAGCTTCTGCCTTGGCCAAGAAAGCCCCCAGCGATCTCATCTCCTAACACTGGGGTCCTCGCTCCCTTTCCCACCCTGGCTTCCATACTGAGAGGGAAAAAAAATCTCAAACATTAATAAAGTTTGTCTATTTAAAAAAATAAATAACATTTATTGATTCATTTTCAGATTATAAAGTAGCATACGTGGCTTTCCTCCAAAGGCACTGGCTGGTCCTTGGTTCTAGAATGTTCTTTCCTTACGTATCTACATATCACTCCTTCAGGTCTGTGGTTAAATCTCACTTCCTCAGGGAGCTCTTCTCTTTGGCCATTCCATCTGAAGACAGCCCCCTTCCTGCTACACTCTACCTAAGCACCCTGGTTTAAACTTTTCCTCCTTGTGTTTCCACCTCCTTTCATCATATTTAGTTCCTTGTTGATTGCCTGGATTCCCCACCAGAACGGAAGCTTCACAAGGATGACTTTCCTGTTTTGTTCAAGGCCACATGTCCCAAGTTTAGAACTGGGTTTTGTGCATTATAGGGGCTCAACAGACATTTGTCTCATGAGTCACTAAAAAAGGAAGAACTGCACAACATAATTCTGAGTGACCCATCATCTCACTAGTCAACCACAAAATCCACAATCAGATATAGCCTTCCTTTGCCACCACCTGGGAAAGAATTAAACCTTGGGGGATGAAACTGGTTAGTTTCTGTCTCCAGCCCTTGTTTAAGTCCCATCTTTCTTTGATGGGTAGAGTTAGGAACGGAGAAGGAAATGGCAACCCACTCCAGTCTTCTTGCCTGGAGAATCCCAGGGACGGGGGAGCCTGGTGGGCTGCCGTTTATGGGGTCACAATGAGTCGGACATGACTGAAATGACTTAGCTGCAGCAGCAGTGCCTGCCAAGTTTCCTCTTCACCGTCTCCTTCATTTCACTTGAGTTAAAGGATCTTAGAAACTATCTAATCTAACTTGTCATTTTAGAAGACAGACATTTTTCGCTAGAGAAGTCCAAGTAAATCTAAGACCCAAAGCTAGGTCCTCCAAACCTCATTCTGTGCTCATCCACTGTTCCACAGAGAGGTAGTGATGGGTGAGGAATATAAACACCAGAAGCCAACAATTACTGAGCTCTCACTATGTGCCAAGAATGATTAAATGCCTTGTACACGTATTACATCATTTATTGCTTACTCTAATGCTAAGAGGTAAGGTACTACTATTATCTCTGTTTTATTGAGAAATGGAGGAACAGCATGGTTAAGCAAATTGCTCAAAGCTACCCAGTGAGTGACACAGTGGGTACTTGAATCCAGATGATCTGCCACTGGTCTCGGAGGTAAAACACAAAATCTGTATTGTCTTCTACACAGTGAAATAGCATGTACCGTTGTTAAAGATGTCCATTTAAAAATTCTTGAATTCCCATTGTACTTAGGGAAACTAACACTTCAATTTCTACTCTGCGTCCTATCCTCACCCTGAATGTGTCCAGCAAGTGGGATTTACCACCTATCATTCCTGCCAAAACTTAGTAGAAAGGTGATTTGTTCTTTTTCAGAGGAACATAGAAAAGAGTTTTAAGCCAAACATGGAAACAATTTACAGTAGTTTGCCTACAGCTGAGTTTCTCGACCTTACACCCAGAACCTTGGTTCATTACAGAAAAACTCTGAATAAAGAAGTGGGAAGTTTAGGTATGGGCAGAAATGTACACAAGGCCCTGACTTCCATGAAGAGGGAAGAACCACGGGTGGGATTCAATGCGAAGAGGATGCTCCCTGGTGGGAATTTAAAGTCCTTGGAAGGCGACTTGGCGAGAACTATCCAAAGCTTGATAATGAAGCCTAATCCTTGGCCTGGCAACTCCACATAGAAATGCACTCAACAGTTTGCTTCTGTCCATAAGACAGTTGTTTATAAAGGGAGAAACTGTAAAGACTCTAGACATTCATTACAAGGAGATCAACTGAATTAAGTTATGAATGAATTAATAAATTATTCCAAATATATCTGATGGAATATCACATAGCCAGTGAAAATGCTGTGTGGTGTAGCTACTGAAATGGGGTTACTTGAAATAAAACCATAGTATAAAGTACTCCACATACTATGTCCCAAATTTTTTTAAAAAAGCCACTTTTTAATAGGAAAAAAGACTAGCAAAATGTTAGTAGGATTATTGATTTTTGTGTTTACATGTTTTAGGCACATTTGAAAATGACTATGTAATACTATAACTAGATATTTTTGAATTTTTATTTTTAATTGGAGGATAACTAATTTACAGTATTGTGTTGGTTTCTGCCCTACATCAACATGAATCAGCCATAGGCATACACATGCTCCCTTCCTCTTGAACCTCCCTCCCAAACAGATTTAAAATTGTGTTTAAAGGGGAAAAAATGCAGACTAGAAATACTGTGTGTGGAGGGGAGTGGTTAAGAAAAACACTACTGCTGCTTTTGCAGATCTCTAAAGAAAGCCTGCACTTTTGTTATCTGGGTTCAAGCACCTGCAGAGGATCCAACCCCTGACCACTTAGGAGAATCTGCTCCTATCTTCTATAGCCTCAGATATGTGACTCACAGAGGATAGGTCATGTCCTGAAGGAGTAATTTTCAAATATTGCTTAGATTTTAAGAAGATACATTCTGCAAATATTTGGCTCAAATCTTTTAGAGTATGTTAAAAATGATAAGAAAAACACTTATACTCAGAGGGGCTCATACCACCATCTAGACATGAGGTTAGGGCTGAGGTGTGCACTGGCTTAAGGAGGCTTTGTGTAGGCCGCCTGAGATCATAAGGGCAAGCTGTTAAAATGCTAAGTGAAATAAGTCAGGGGACTTCCCCAGTGGTCCAGTGGCTATGACTCCATGCTCCCAATGCAGGTGGCCTGGGTTTGATCCCTGGTTAGGGAACTAGATCCCACATGCCACCAAGTTAAAGAGTTAGCACATTGCAACTAAAGATCCTGCATGCTTGCCAACTAAGACCTGGCACAGCCAAGTAAATATATTTAAAAAAAAAAAGACAAAAACTATTATATGATATCGCTTATACAGGGACTCTAAAAACTGCAACGAACTAATGTGTGGTGTGGTTTAGTTGCTAAGTCGTGTCCGACTCTTGCGACCCCATGGGCTGTAGCCTTCTAGGCTCCTCTGTTCATGGGATTCTCCAGGCAAGAATACTGGAGTGAGGTGCCATTCTCTTCTCTAGGGGATCTTCCTGACCCAGGAATCAAACCCAGGATTCCTGCATTGCAGGCAAACTAATGGATATAACAATAAAGGAGCAGATTCACAGAAACAAGAGGACAAACTAGTGGTTACCAGTGGGGAGAAGGAACAGGAAGGGATTAAGGCCATAAAAGGGAAGGTGATTAAGAGACACAAACTACTAAGTATAAAATAAGCTACAAGGATTGTATAACACAAGGAATACAGCCAATATTTTATAACAACTTTAAGTGCCATATAACCTTTAAAAATTGTAAATCACTCTTCTACACCTGTAATTTATATACTACTGACAACTACACTCAATAATAAAGAAAACCCTTGCCATTTGTACTTACCTTTGCAAATCAAGATTCTGTCAATATTAGACAAATAAAACAAAGCACACATAACTGAATGTTCAGGCTTATAAAGACTTTTAACTGTCACACATCACCCATGATTTTAAATGCCAGTATTTGTCTGAAAAACCCCATTGTCCTCTTAGACTGAACTGAAAAAAGTTATAGATATGAATTCAGAGGGTTTCTTACAGGGTTTTTCAACCTTGGCAGTATTGACATTTAGGACTAGATTCTCTTTTATGTGTTATTCTGCCATCCTGTGCGTTGTTCACCAGCATTCCTAGCTTCTACCCACTAGAGGCCAGTAACCTCACAGCTGTGACAATCAAAAATGTTTCCAGACCTCGCCAAATGTCCTCCTGCAGGCAAAACTGTCCCCAGTTGAGAACCACTGCTTAATACTAATCAAACACCGCATCCCTCAATTTTTATGTTGGGGTTTTAACCTAAATAAATTAGTTAAATAAAAGAAACTCTTCTGCTTAAACACAAATTGTTTTAAAGTATCAAGGGTTCCAGTCATGCATTCTGGATTCAAATCTTGCCACTAACCCACTAGCTGTCTGCATTTACCTGACTGACCCTTCTGATCAGCTAGCTGTTACCTCATCTGAAAAACAGGAATAGGAACACACACACAATTAAATTCAGTTTATGGAGGATCATGCCTAGGAGATGCTCGAGAAATCAAACCTGCTGTTATTGTTGGGATTGCTGTTGTTAAGGGCCCAACAGCCCAGAGGGTCTTACCTGATCTCTGCAGATTCTTCCGGTACCCGCTGAGATTCAGCTGGGTGATGGTCTCTGACACATGTGCAACAGCCACCTGGACATGCTTTTCAGTGAAATCATAGCACCAAGAGAGGTTCAGTTCATCCAATCTGCACAGAAGAGGGATGACAAGGAAAGCAGGAAACCATTACCCACAATGAATTTTCTACGAAACCCTGCCTAAAGCTGCAAATCAAGAAAATACAGGGCATTGATTCCTTACCATTTTCTGCACAGAACCTCAGCTTGTCTAAGCAGCTACATTTGCTCACCTGAAACTGCTTTCGCCATCTCGGTCCAGTTTGTTCCAGAAAGTTGCCAGGGGATATGAGCCAAGGGCTTAGTGAATGCGGCCCTCTTCTGGAAAACAAGGGAAGTGCTCTCCTCTCCTGCTCATACCTCATTCCAGGACTAGGAGAAATTCTAGCTTCTATGCTTTCTCAACCACTTGGGTTGTAGGAAAACAACTAACAGTATGAGCTTGAGACGTTTTTTTAAAAAAAAAAAAAAAAAAACCTGAGAGGTTGTACCAGGAATTCCCAATAAAGAGATGCCGACATCGCAAAAATTCACTTTATCTTACTGGGCCTCTGCTAACGAAGTAACTGAGGGCTTCAGAGGAAAAGTCCAACCACTAAATTATACAGCCCATTCCTGGCATTGCTGAGAAAATGTAGGGTTACCATTTTATCTCATTGGTAACATTCTTACACAAAAACAATCTTTTGTATAAGATCATTAAGGAGAAATAAGTACAATGCTATTAGCACAGAGACCAAGGGATATTAAAAAGTACACGCACAGTACTGGGTATTCTGTGAATCATGTCCCCACTCACTCATTCATTTCTGTAACTCTGTGACCTTTATATTCTGACATTAGACACTACTACCTAGCATAAAAGATGTTTTTAATGGGATCACCCAGATTCATGGTGTATTTTGCAATAACAAACTTTTGATAAATAAATAGCCAAAACTGTTAAGTTAAGTCTACAGACATTACAGGGAAAAAAGCCTGACAGTATAGTCAGGTATAAACAGGTACTCTTTGTACATACTGTTGATAAACACATTACCACATTTTCCTTTTTTTAATAAGCCAAAGGAAAAAAAAAAAAAAAGGATCACAAGTAATCTTTGCAAACTTCATCGATTTGGCTTCTGAGTTTGGACAGAAAGTTTGGATGATAAAGGGTACTGAGTTCTCCAAATCAAGAGCTCAAAGAGTTAGCAAGCTTAAAAATGTTACCTGATTCTATCTTGATGTGAAAGATACTGTATGTTTGAAATCACAGTTCTAAAATCAAATCTCTAATCTCTCCTACCTGGAACAGCTGCTCAGCAAAGTCTTCAGGGCAGATTCAGAGAATCCAGAACACCCAGAAAAGTTTAGTCGCAGCAAATTTGTGTTCTGAGCAAGATTACTGGAAAAAGAGGACAAAGTTGTAACAGTACTAACCAGACCCTCTTATTCAATCAATAAGAATGAAGCCAGGGTAGGCAATTACAAGCACACAGGACTTTGAGTCAGAAGTGAGTTTAAATTCACATCTTACCATCTAGATGACACCAAGTAGGATGCTTTGCCTTAGTTTACTCATCTGTGAAATGGTTAAGATCAGTATCTTCTTGGTAGTGTTGTTAAAATTAAATGATATAATGTAATAAAGGCCTCAGCACAGTGTCCAGCACAGAGAGTAACTATGCAAAACACTTACCAATGTACTTTTAAAAATTGAAAAGCAAAGAACCCACCAATGACCTAAACATATTTCTATTTCACCCACAATTGTGATTAGTTTGTAAGTAAACATCTACTTATAAAGCCACCAGCTTCCTTCAATTAAACGTCTCTCAAATTGCCCTCTCCTCTCCGTTCCCAAATGCCTCATGTAGCCAAGCAGTAATTTAAGAGCGAGAGTTCAAATCTTGGTTTTGCTATCTAGCTACTGTGTGACCTTGGACAAGTTATTCAGCCTCTTTGTTCCTTAGTTTTCACATCTGTAAAAAGGGGAATAATGAGAACGTATTTCACGGGGTTGCTATGAGGATTTACTCAGAATACCTTTAAAGAACCTGGCATATGGTATGTGCTTTACAAATATTAAGCAGATATTATCATTATTCTTTCCTTTTCCCCATCAAGTTTCATCACTTCTTACCTGAATGGATACAACAGTATCTTAACTAATCTACTGAATAGTTTCTTTCATGCGTAATCGATTTTCTGAGATGCCCAGCGGGTTAATTTTTAAACATGTTTGTTCCATTCTCAGAACCACGCTTCTCTCTTCACCATGCTTCCCTCTTTACAGCCCACAACAAAGTCCAGAGTTCTTCCAGCGTGGCAGGCACCCACGAGATGTGGTCCCTGCTGACCCTCACCTGTCACCTCCCTCACACACTCCATCACTTCTTGCCACTTCAGAATCCAGTCACAAAGGTGGCTTCACCCGGACTGCTTCTTTCGCCACATCACCTGGAGAACTCCTATCTACATACTTTCAATACTCAGCTTCAGAGTCACTTCCTCTTGAGACGAGATGGCTGCCTTCTCGAAATGTAATTAGGTCTCTGTGTATTGCCACAGATTCACCAACACATCTAGCAAACACACTGCACTGTAATTATCTGTCTCTTCCTTGAATGAGGGAGCAACCATGCCTCAATTCCTTCTTGCGTGTCTAGAACCTAGCATGAGACCCAGCAACATATCGAGAGTTAGTACACAAACTTTGGTTGTCTAGGTGAGCAACCAAACCTCCTGGAGGGTTCTGCAGAGGCTGGAACACTGTATTGGGTATTTTCTGATTCTACCTGCACGTGGACAGGACACCCCACATGTACTCGAGAAACAAAATTAACAAACACAAAACGAGTGCCCTTGGAACATGCTCCTGGGTGTCACTCACTTAACAACGGGATCTGAAAGTCGGAGGCCTTCGAGGCTGAGATTCTGCAACTTGGAGCAGTGAGACAGAAGGCCTTGCAGGGTAGACACATCAATTACAGAGTTTGACAGGTCCAGGTGCTGTAGACGAAAAGGGCTGAAAACAGAGGGAATAAAAAGAGGCTCCACAAGATGGCTCACACCAGTATGTCCAGATTAGATCTGACCCCTTCTCCTCCCCGTGTGGGCAGTCCATCACAAACAAGCCCCTAAACACACATTTCAAGTATTAGCTATAGCTGTAAGTCATAAAATAAACTGCTACTGGCCACCTTCATTTGTTTTAAAATTCAAAAGCATTTTTTTTTTTTTGGCCAAGTCTAGCATTGTGCCAGCACAGTCCAACTTAGAAAATGAATTAATGAGCATCAGAGCAATGAGTTGGATGTGGGTGACAAGGAGGTCACGCCTACAATGACTCCTGGCAAAGGTGAGTGGGTGGATGACCAAACCAGGGAAGACTGTGGAAAGGCAAGTTTGTAAAGGGAGGTTAATACCAAGGTTCTTGGGCTGGACGTGCTAATACTAAGGTACTTGTAGGAAGCTCAGCTGTGGTAGTTTTTAGGTAATTAGAAATAAGAATTTGTTTGAAAGAGAGGGTTGGGCTAGAGATGAGGATGGGAAAGTCTTGGCATAGATGTGGTTGTACAAGACATAGCTTGTCTGAAGACAGAGTGTGGGTTGGGAGAGAAGGCAGCCAGGGACAGACCCTCAAATAACTGAGCAAAGTGTGCACTTGAAGGAGACTGAGAAGGAAGAGCCGCCGGAGAAACACAAAACACCCACGGGAAAGGAGTGCTGTCCTATGACCATGGCGAGAAGGTGAAGAGGCCGCGAGTCGGGACGCGTGTTGTACCCCAGCTCTGCCGCCTCTAGCTTATTTTTCTGTTCGGCATCTATTCACTTCACTCTAGCATGAAATGACACTAAACCACACTGTAAAACTTATCAGTAAGAAATACATTTTCAGAAAGTCTAAAAAAACACCCAAACAGAGCATCTTTTTCAGGATGTAAATCAGTCTGTGATAGATCAGAAACCCAGGGTGACAAAATCTGAAAAGACCCCTCACATTTTTTTCCTTATCAGAAATAGGCAGTGGGGGTAGAGAAATGTCAATCAAAACTACAATGAGGTATCATCTCACACCGGTCAGAACGGTCATCATCAAAAAAATCTACAAACAATAAATGCTGGAGAGGATGTGGAAAAAAGGGAATCCTCTCTTGCACTGTTGGTGGGAGTGTAAGTTGATAAAGCCACTGTGGAGAACAGTAAGGAAATTCCTTAAGAACCAGGAATAAAACTACCATAAAGCCCAGCAATCCCATTGCCGAGAAAACCATATTAAAGAAACATGTGTCCCCATGTTCACTGCAGCACTATTTACAACAGCCTGAACATGGAAACAGTCTAGATGTCCATCAGCAGATGAATGGATAAAGAAGTTGTGGTGTGTATATACATACACACACAATGGTCCTAAAAAGGAACAAATCAGTTCTAGTGAGGTGGATAAACCTAGAGCCTGTCATACAGAGTGAAGTAAGTAAAAAAGGGCAAACAAACATCATATATTAACACATATGTGTGGAATCTAGAAAAATGGCATTGCTGAATCTATTTGCAGGGCAGGAACAGCGATGCAGACACAGAGAACAGATGTGTGGATACGGCGGAGGACAGAGTGTGGGACAAGTTGAGACAGTAGTGTTGAAACATACATATATTACCATATGTAAAACAGCCGGTGAGAAGTTGCTGTATAATACAGGGAGCTCAATCCAGTGCCCTGTGACAACCTAGAGGGGTGGGATGGAACGGGGGGTACGGGAGGGAGGCTCTAGAGGGAGGGGACATATGTATACTTATTGCTGATTCATGTTCTTATATGGCAAAAACCATCAAAATATTATAAAGCAATTATCCTTCAAATAAAAATACATTAAAAAAAAAACAAAAAGAAACGGGCATTGGGGGAATAGCTTGGCTGCATGGCATCTGCCAGCGAGGGCTCTGCTTGGCTCCTGCCTCATAGGATACTCAGGACACCCTCAGACCCTGGGAAGAGCCCAAGTGCAAGCCTAGGCTAAAACGGGAATGATGTCACTGAAACCCGTGCCGTGTTTCAACACAAAGGCCACGTGGCAACAATCACAACTAACGTCCCTGTCCCAGGGCCTATAGCTGGAGAGAGACAAAAAGACATTTCGATCTGTTTTCCTCCCCAGGATTTTCCAGGGACTTTTCTTTCTTACCTGAAATGTTCAACTAACGGTTGGTCCATAAACGATCGTGGACAGCGGAAGGCAACCACCCCTCGGGACAAAAGCCGACCAACCACATCTGGGTAGAGATTTCTGCCCGCAGGTCTACAGTCTGCCAGAGAGACTCGTCAAACCTGGAAAAGAGGTGCTCTGTTTGGTGAGTCAGGGCTCCAGTTTCTGGAGGCCCTCAACGCTGCTACCAACAACAGGGCCCGGCCACTCAACTGCCCTGAAGCGAATTCTAAAGGCATGTTTGTTTCTGACTATACAATTACCTATATTTTTAAGGCACTACTGAATATTTCATGGTCCCATTACGGATAAGCTTTCATCTTCCTCTTTACATGGATTTCATAGCTAGTTCAATGCTACCATGAGCCCTGTAATGATCTAGAACAGGAGAATAAAATTTCAGCATTCAATTCAATAACTTTAAGACTGCTCAAATCACTCAACTGATTACTGAACAAGTAGGTAGGTTCACAATGACCTCACTTGCCGTTTTTGTGAAGCATGGGCATGCTACAATTACCCTAAAAAAACACATACCTAAAAGAAGGAAAGTTTCTATGACTTTATTATGAGATATGGTTAGCAAATATCTATTAGGAAAATCATAGTTCAGCTCCACTTTACAAAACCTTAAAAGCTTAAAATAAATGCACAGAAATACAGGAATACCTATGAACTAATGTGAAGAAAAGAGGTAAAAAACGTTTAGGCTTGTGTTTCAAAAGCAAAAAAGCGGTAACAAATATAGTAAACAACATAAAGAAGTTTGAATACCCATGGATTAATTCAATTTAACACAAAAGAAAACATAAGATCAAGCCCGTGAGGGAACATTTTAAATGTTTATAAGAATTTTACTTTTTAATCCTACTTGAGATAAGCAGACCACTGGCTGGAGCTTTGAAATAATCCTGCATAAACAAATTGTCAACCTCTGTCCTTAAGAAGACAGGACCTGCTGTGCCTGGCATATAACAAGTGCTTAATGAATGTCAGTTATAACTTTTATGACAGTTGAGATGAAGATGAACAGAACTGCATAGAGAGTACAGCTGGTGGAAAAAGAAAATCAAAATGGGTTTCTTGAGCAGGGTAAGTGAGTCAACCACCAGTACCTGCTCTGGTATTCCAGGTATGCCGACCTCTCTGCGGCTCTTCTAAGCAAATATAGTCAGCCCTCCCTATCCACAAGGCTTCCCAGGTGGCACAGATGATAAAGAATCTGTCTGCCAATGCAGAAGACGTGAGTTCGATCCCTGGGTGCGGAAGATCCCCTGGAGGAAGAAATGGCAACCCACTCCAGTATTCTTGCCTGGAGAATCCCATCGACAGAGGAGCCTGGTGGGCTACAGTCCATGGGGTCGCAAAGAGTTAGACGTGACTGAGCAAGCACTCCCTATCCACGGGTTCCACATCCACAGATCCACGGATCCAGAGGCAGACTGTCCTACCCCATTTTACACAAGGGACTCGAGAATCCGTGGATTTTGGTATCCACAGGGGGTCCTGGAACCAATACCCAGTGGGTACCAAGGGATGACTGTAGTGCAGTCTTGTAAATACCCTGAGTGTCTTATTTCCAGCACACCTGTGAATAGAAGGGCAGGGGCTCCTGCGTTCTCAGTGAGAGTCCTAGACATATGGAGGGAGAAGATAGATAGTTGGCCTTAAGCACAGACAAAGGCTGGCCAGAGGCTGATGAACAGGAGAAAAGGTGAAGATGGAAAAGCCCGTTACTGCCTTCCCAGCTCACCAAGATGTCCCACGTGCAGCTCACTGTTTGCACCTGAGAAGTGTGGCCCCAAAGCCAACGAAACCTGAACAATTAGCTGGGCACCACTTGAGAATCTTTGTATTTCATGCTCACAATGGCCACCATGTGACCCACCGGAAGTGACGTACCCCATTTGGAAAACTTCTCTTCCCTGTATTCAGCAGAGCTCATGTTTATCGGATGCTGGGCCAGGCAGTGTACCAGGGGTGACAGGGATACATGGAGGCACAGCTGGTTCTCATACACCCAGTGGGCTGGGTATGAGTGGTGGGAAGAGAACTCGGGGCTCTGTGTGGGACCCAAGTGGGAAACCAGCCCCTGCTACTTAAGACTTTATGGGACCTGAGTGAGGTTCTGAGCCCAGTTCCCCCATATATAAAACGGGATGATGGTGTCTTGCCAGGTGGTGCTAGTGGTAAAGAATCCGCCTGCCAGTGCGGGAGATGCGCATTCGATCCCTGGGCTGGGAAGACCTTCTGGAGGAGGAAATAGCAACCCACTCCTTTATTCCTGCCTGGAAAATTCCATGGACAGAGGAGCCCGGTGAGCTACAGACCATGGGGTCGCAGAGTCAGACACAACTGGGCACACACACACACACCTCCAGTAGATTCCTCCCTTATCTGTGAAATATGACGCTAATTATTCTATTGAATAAGAAAATACCTAGTGGGCTTTGTGCTACTATCGTCTTCCTGGTTTTCAGTGTCAGCAGACCCAAACGAATAAAAACCTTTTATTCCCTCCTCCACATACCCTAAATGGGGTGAAAAATACTTACGCTAGATGATACCATCTCTTACAAACACTGGAGACTTTCAAGAGTTCAGGGAGGCACAGACAGGAAAAGATTCCTAAGAGCAGCTCGTCTGGAAGGGAGTCCCAAGAAACACCTTGGAGGGAAAAAAAAAAAAAAGAATTGTTTTCCTTTACCATTCTTTCCCCCATCAAGTGTACTGAGCTTTTTCCTGCACTTAAAGATATACAACATGTAACTTAAAAAGGGGAATTTAATGCTAAATGAATTCCTCATCCTCATAATTCTTTTTCTGTTCACCCATGGTCTATGTTTCCTGAAGTGGATACTGTATATGTTCTCAGCAAAGGAGAAAAGAGAGTATCACGAATACTTTTCATGATATTCTTCTCTTTAGTACCCACCAGCCGGTCTCAGGCTCAGAACCACACTGATCGGGATTCAGAGCCAGTCCCAGGCCTCTCACATCTTAGACGACAATGTCTAAGATACACGATGCTTCTGGGTTGCTAAGGAACACCTCACTCCTCTCTGAAGTGGATTCAGTGGTGGATTTATCAAGTAGTGACCTTATTTAAAAGGCAAACCAATCTTTCTCCCTCTTCTTCCAAGCTTACAGAGGGTGACTCAGAAGTCTATTTACCTAAAAGTGTAATATCAAAAGGCTGGTCTCACATCTCTTAATTCAACACACATGTGCTGAGTGCTTAGTTTGATGCCAGGGATGGGTTAAGGTGTTGGGAGAAAGCAGGTAACACATGAGACAAGACACTTTTTTATGGAGCTTATGTTCTATTGGGGGAGCAATCACATGATATTAGAAGACATGTTAAAAATTGTTCAATATTTAAAAAAAATTGAGTGATGTTAAAATTGCTTTTACTTTGATGTATTAAAAATGAAGAAAATGAGGAAAGTGTTAGAAAGTTTAAACTCACAGCACGCACACACACGCACGCACGCACGCACGCACACACACTCTCTCTCTCTCACTCACTCTCTCTCTCAACCATCAATAGCAACTAACCTCTGTTCTATTTTTCATATGTTTGGGGTTAATAATAAATTATGATAAGGGTTGTATTCAGCTCTTTGATTAAAACAACTATTTTCATTCTATTTTGACTCAACTCTATTTGTTAGCCTACTAAAACTCATCATTCATAGTTAAGGAGACTAAGTCTGTATTAGTCAAGATTTGGTCAAAATATCTCCTTCCACATTTTAAAATAAATGCCTAACACAAAATTCTGTAATAGTAATTGTGACATGAATGTCACCACAATAGTGGTTCCTCTAATAACTGTCAAGTTTTATAGCTGGAGTTCCCCCCCAAACTTTTTAATACATTTGCTGTGTTTTCTTATATTAAAAAAAGTATTGTATTCTTATCAAAAAAAATTCTTGAAGTTGAGTTACTTTAAAGTATAAAACAGTTCCATTTTTCAGAGATATTTTTAAGTTATCTGGTGCACTTACATCCATTTCGTAAACATACTGTTTCCCAAACTGGTATTTAAAGAACATTCTTCTGGGAGATGTTAATATCTGTTCCACGACAAACAGTGTTTTGTGGTGTAAAATGGTATAAAACAATGGAGAAGGCCTTACTGAGCTGGTGATCATTGAGCAAAGGCTGAACACAGGAAGGGGCTGGCCCTGAGTCTCTGGGGTGTGTTCCACATGCGGGAGCAGCAGGTCCGTTTTGAGGAACAGCAAGGAGGCCAGCATAGAATACAGTGAGCAAGTTTTGGGGAGTGGGGAAGAGGTCAGAGGGGTGGGAGGGGGCCGCGTCATCCCGCTCTGACTCTGAAGGTAATGAGGGGCCGCCAGAGAGTTCTGAGCACAGGAATGACAGGATCTCACGTAGGTTTTAAAAGGATCACTCCAACTGGGTGTTCAGAATAAACCAGAGGGAGAAAAAGGTGGATGCAGGAAAACCAGTTTTCTTAGTTTTTAGAAAAGCAAACTCTAATTGCTATTCAACAAGTATTAAACGCTTACATATGAATAGAATAACCCACACGATCAGGATAATATGACCACAGCCTAGAAGGAAACAAGCACATATCAAAGAAACAGTGAGTGTTTTAGATTAGAATTCAGAGTGGTTAGCTGAGTCCAATAACTTGCCTTCTTGGTCTCTAACTCCAATCCACCTGCTACACCAATGCTGCCGTTATCCTCTCTCCCCTGTGACGGCTAATTTTAGTGTCAACTTGACTGGGCTAAGGAGTACCCAGATATTTGGTTAAATACAATACCAAGTGTCTTTGGGAGGGTATCTGGAATGAGATTAACATTTGATCGATCAACTGAGAAAAACAGGTTGCTGTCCCCAGTGTGTGCCTGCCTCATCCAATCCAAAGTTGGGTTGGAATGAAAGGCGGATGAAGGGAGACTTGGCTGTTTCTCCCACCTTTGAGCTGGAACCTGGGTGTCCTCCTGCCTTCAGGCCTGGACTGAAACTAACATGATCTACTCTCTGGAATCTTGGGTCTTTGGGACCAAAGATCATGGGACTCTTCAGCTTCTAGGACTACGTAAGCCAATGCCTTATTAATAAGCCTTCCTGTATCTCTTATTTGTTCAGTGGCTCTGACAGTATTTTTGGGCTTCCCTTATGGCTCAGCTGGTAAAGAATCCACCTACAATGCGGAAGACCTGGGCTTGATCCCTGGGTTGGGAAGATCCCCTGGAGGAGGGCATGGCAATGCACTCCAGTATTCTTGGCTGGAGAATCTCCACGAACAGAAGAAACTGGTGGCCTACAGTCCATGGGGTCGCAAAGAGTCAGACCGACT
>SJXQ01001102.1:45162-67768 GCA_006408695.1 Aepyceros melampus
TGGCTCAGCTGGTAAAGAATCCACCTACAATGCGGAAGACCTGGGCTTGATCCCTGGGTTGGGAAGATCCCCTGGAGGAGGGCATGGCAATGCACTCCAGTATTCTTGGCTGGAGAATCTCCACGAACAGAACAAACTGGTGGGCTACAGTCCATGGGGTCGCAAAGAGTCAGACACGACTGAGCAACTAAACACAGAACACATACCCCATTTAAAAGGTGTCAGTATTTGCTGAATGCAGACATTGCAACAGGCTCAGAGAGTAGACAATGGAGAGCTGAAGACAGCATGGAGGTCAGTGATAAACCTAACAGTCTGGGACTCTGTGGACTCTTCCCCGCTATTCCTGGGCAATCTTTTGAAAACACCCCTCAATCAGATCCCTTCAATGGTGTCCCTTGAATATTCAGTCTAAAGTCTATACTGCTGAGCATGAAATTCAAAGCTTTCTTATCAGGGCCCCACTTGGTTTTCTAGATTCATTATCTAGAAATATGTTCCAGCCATTTGGAGCTACTTAGAAATTTCAGAATGAGTCATTCTGTGTCATATCTTAATGCCTGCATACATGCTGTGCCCGCCCCCGACTGCTATTAATTTAACATCAAGTGGCCATTAGCACCCCAGCTCCTATGGATGGCCTCCCAGAACATCACCAAAAACAGGCCGGTTTTTTAACCACAATTTTGTTATTTCCTTACTCACCTGTGTAGGCCCCCACAAAGCCATGAGATCTTGAGAAGGAGAACCTGATTCTTCTTTTAACAATCTTTATATTCTAAGGAACTAGCACACTGTCCGATACATGCAACCATTCATATGTTTACTTAACATGTGCTATATGCTGAGGACTGTTCTACAGACAGAGATGAACAAGGTAAACCCTGCTCAGAGTTTGAGACACAAACAGGAAATTTCAATCCAGGGTCATGAAGGGCTCAGGATGGTGTGCTATACTGGGGACTGAACTGGCACAGTGCTTAGGGAAGGAAGCTCCCTGGGGAAAAAAGGACATGTAGCTGCTCCATGAACACCTGCCCCTCCCTCTCTAGAGAATCAAATAAAGGACTGAGGCTCTGAAGCCTAGGGGTAGAGGGATGAAGGCAGACCATCCGCAGGGATCCTAGACACGTTCCGGGGAGCAGCTCCTCAGTGTGGCAACTCCATCACACCACAAAGCTCCAGGGCCAAGGTCATTGGGGGCAGAGAGTCTCCAGCATGACTCCTGCTCCACAAATTGGAACAAAGTTTTCCTTCCATTAATTCTTAACTCCCTGACCTCTGCTGTCTCTTGCGTATACAGATCAGATGCTAGCATTTCATTTGGCAAAAAAAAAAAAAAAAAAAAAAATTACACTTAGCCACTTTCAATCTAGTCTGTTGAGATTTTTACTATGATCTGCAATGACTACCCTGACACCAGGTGCCTGCCCTCTATCCTCGCCAAGGTGTGAGAACTACTGGATCGAGGAAGGAGCACAGCTCCGACTGGAATTTGACTGCACTGTCTCCATGTCAGCAAACTTAAGCAAGCTACTTAATTCTTCTGGGGCTCAGTTTCATCTGCAGTAAAGGGAATAAAAAAGTTTATCCTGCAAAGTTATTCACTATGAAGATTAACTAGCTCATGTCAAAAGGTTACAAAGCAGAGAGTTAAACTGCCTCTTTTTGCTTCTATTCCTCTCCTTTCCCCAAAAACTCTATATATGTTTTACTTTCATGACCTTCTCCTTTCAGTGCTGCTTAGAATTTTCACCTATGTGAAAACATCCATCTCTGAGTAGGGGTTGGACAAGGGCTGCTTGGTATGATTTACTGAGACCTCCAAACCGCCTTCTATCTAGGTTTAATTAAAGAAGTAAATTAAAAGGTGCTTGCTCCTTAGAAGAAGAGCAATGACAAACCTAGACAGCATATTAAAAAGCACAAACAAAGGTCTGTATAGTCAAAGCTATGGTTTTTCCAGGAGTCATGTATGGATGTGAGAGTTGGACCAAAAAAAAGGCTGAGTGCCAAAGAATTGATGCTTTCGAACTGTGGTATTGGAGAAGACTCTTGAGAGTCCCCTGGACAACAAGGAGATCAAACCAGTCAATCCTAAAGGAAGTCAATCCTGAATACTCATTGGAAGGACTCACGCTGAAGCTCTAATACTTTGGTCACCTGATGTGAAGAGCTGACTCACTGGAAAAGATCCTGATGCTGGGAAAGATTGAGGGCAGGAGAAGGGGGCAACAGAGGATGAATGGTTGGATGGCATCATCGACTCAATGGATATGAGCTTGAACAAACTCCAGGAGATAAGTGAAAGACAGGGAAGCCTGCCGGAGTGCTACAGCCCATGGGATCACAAAGAGCTGGACATGACTGAGCGACTGATCAGCTTATCAACAACAATCTAGGTTTGGGATCCTGGAAATACTGGAAAGAATAAAGAGACATAGAAGGGCAGGAAGCCAACGTGGGCATGTGAGTAAGCAGATTATCACTATGGGCTTTAAATCTGCAAGGGACTCCCAGAAAACATACAGCACCTGCCCCAGATGCTGGGGCATTTAATCCATCATCTGCTGTCAGTCATTGGTTGGGGGCTTCTGAGAGGGGGTAGGAATGTTGACTCCCCAGCATGCCTGCCCAGGGAAAGCCCTCAAACACAGAGTGTCATTGACGTGGAGGAGAAAGCCCTTGGCATAAAAGGGAATGGTGAGCTTCAAGGAGCTATGGATGGGGCACCCAAGTGTCAGGTAAAATAGTGGGGAAAGGAGATAGGGAGGCTTGTTGCAAAGTAAAGGGCAGGAGAAATCAATAAACTAGTGAATGTGGTGCTTCCCATTTTAATGGGAAGACATAAGAAACCAGCAACTAAGACTAAGAGATCAGTAATTCAAATGCTTCCCAGGTGGCACACTAGTGTTAAACAACCTGCCTGCCAATGCAGGAGACATAAGAGACAGGAGTTTGACCCATTGGTTGAGAAGATATCCTGGAGGAGGACAGTGCAACCCACTCCAGTATTCTTGCCTGGAGAATTCCATGGACAGAGGAGCCTGTCCATAGGGTCGCAAAGAGTCGGACATGACTGAAGTCACTCAGCACACAATTCAAATGCTCGAAGGAAAATCTGGCACTGTGATGAATGCAGGTGTTTGCTGAGGACAGCAAAGCCAGGCATTGAAGCCACACAAGGAAGCTAAGTAAGTCTAGAACTAGGAAGGCTTTGCATTGCAATGTCCATCTTCACCTGCACGACTCCTACTCATCCTTCAGCCTCAGCTGAACTCTCCCTCCCTCGGAGGAGCATTCCCAGGTGCCCAGCACAGCCCCCACACCTAGACAGGCACATGGAGACCCAGCACAATGCCTGGCACACCACAGACCTTCTCAAAATCATTGCTCAATGCAGTATACCTTTTACTGCCCCTTCACGCAAACCGTGTATCCATGTGACTGATTAACCTTCCTTAACCGATCAACTGCCATGCCTGGTGCCTAAGATAAACTTGGCGACGAACATTAGAACGTGTTCAATATTTCACAAAGGAATGACTGACACCTAAGAGAAGAATGCTGGCTCTATTTCATAGACAGGTAAGAGTGTGGGCCTCTCAGGACCAGTTTCCGCATTTATCAAATGACAAGGCTGGCCTAGGGCTCCACTTCAACAAACATTCCTGGGTGTCTGACTAATGCCGGAGAGCATAAGCACAGTCCCTGTCTGCTGGCCTCACTGGGAGGCAAACTAATAAACAGAAACACAACCCCACATTTACAACTCCCATTTACTGAAAGCCCTAAAGAATCTCATACGTTTATTAATGCATGCGATTCTAATGCTTGCCTTGTGTCCTAGGATGTAGTGTCCCATTTCACAGATGAGGACACTTGTCTCAGTAGGTTTATTTATTAACCTCACTGAGGTGCTAGCGACGAAGTTAACGTGGGACTCTTCTGTCCATTTCCAAACTCCACAACCTGAGGTGAAGGCACAGAGCCACAGACGAGAGTGTTTGAAGGCTGGCCAGGTGGCTCAGGGCCTGCCAAGGAATGGCACAGCCCTGGAGGTGTTCAGGGGAATGAGGCTGAAGACTGAAACCCAGAAACAAAAGCAGTGTCCTCTGGAAGTCAGGGGAGGGGCTTCAAGAGATGACGTAACTTCGATGAAAGGGATAGGTCACACAACTAGCAAATGGCCCAGTGGGAATTCAAGCACACATCTGACTCCAAATCCTGTCCTATGTCTACCCTAGGATTCTCTCTCCTGTTCTGACTTAATTTTCTAAAATGAAGGAAATTGAAGGCTGGCCAGGTGGCTCAGGGCCTGCCAAGGAATGGCACAGCCCTGGAGGTGTTCAGGGGAATGAGGCTGAAGACTGAAACCCAGAAACAAAAGCAGTGTCCTCTGGAAGTCAGGGGAGGGGCTTCAAGAGATGACGTAACTTCGATGAAAGGGATAGGTCACACAACTAGCAAATGGCCCAGTGGGAATTCAAGTACACATCTGACTCCAAATCCTGTCCTATGTCTACCCTAGGATTCTCTCTCCTGTTCTGACTTAATTTTCTAAAATGAAGGAAACAAAAAATCACTCTTTTTAAAAAGGTGAGAACTAAACCTGACTTGCTCTGGGAAAAGGAATCCTTCAGGGCTTGGGAGGGAGGGCAGAGGAGAGAGGGAGTGAAACAGAGACGCTGAGAGCTCTCAGTGGGTCAGTGAGCATATGGATGGGGCAATGGCTGGGAAAAACGCACAGCCTCTCTGAGCAGCCAAGTACCCACGTCTCCATGGAGCTGATCACAGGACAACACTGATTCTAGGGCCCTGGTGGGAGTGAAGGTAGGGGAGGGGTGTCACAGCCTGAAACTGGATGCTGTTTCAACACATGAGACAGAAGTCTGTCTTCATACAGCTGCCCCAGTGGCTAGTATCCAGGCTTGGGATATACTCAATCTAATTTTACTTGCCATAGTTAATTCTCAAAACATCAGCCATCTGTTTCCTGGATTCATGACTGCATTGCTGCCTGGTCTGTCTGCTCAGAGAGGATGACAAAGTCCAGAGCAAGTCTTTCCTCTACTCACCTCTTCTAAAACCCCCAGGCTTCACACAAGACCTACACAGTAAGCAAAATAATTAAGCCCATGGACTCTAATCTTCAACAACATGAAAGCAATTAAATACACTTTGGAGCCATGAAAGGTAAAAACTGGCCAGATTCACAAACTTGCTAGTCACAGCCATAGTCACCAGCATTTCCATTCATTCCTCTGGTGCAAAGTCAGCTGTCCACTTCTGTAACCTCATCACCTCCCATGCCTCTTAAAGTCCTTCAGAAATAATAATGCTTGCTTAAGAGTTTTTGATGCATGAGGTCTTTACAGTATAGGTAATGTCTTCTTACTTGACATGTTTTATTTCTTGAAACATCACCTACACTCAGATTCATACTCCAGAGTACTCAATCTTTGACTCTTAAAATTGCCCTTTTCTTTAAGCACAGATAATTGTATCTGAAGGATAAGTAGGCACTGCTGTTCAAATCTACTCTTTTTTTAAGAGTAGAGGTTCACCTCCTGTTTGCTTCTGCTTGCTTGTTTTAAGTGTTAATGACCCATGCTTCCTTTCTGGGAGACTACTGATTCTGCCATCTGGGATGAGGTTTCCTTCCTCTTCTATAAATCTTTAAGAGACAACACTAGACCATGCTAGCTCTTGGTATTTTGGCTTTTTTATTTTTTGCCTGGTTGGACAAAACTTTAAAAAGCAAAACTGGAAAAAAGCTAAAATAGAGGTTCTCAATGACCCCTTCAACCCCACACTTCAATGAGAGACTTGCTCAACCCTGGGATGTGAGAAGACTAAGAAACCATGGAAATTGGGATTCAGGGAATTAGGTACAGGATACAAGGTCAAGAAGAGCAGGATCTTTGGTCCGTTATGTTCACTGCTGGATCCCCCATCTCTAGAATGATGCTCCATCAACACTGCTGAACCAATGAAAGGAAGCTACAGGTTAAACACAGGTGCCTAGGAAGGGCCTGTAAAGGCTCTTACAGAGCTGAGTTTTGGAGCTGCAGGATAAGATTCAGTGGTGAGTCATGAAATCAATTTAGCCTGATTAGCATTGTTTTGAAAGAATGGAAGAGAATAGGAAATACCTTGGTAAGGAAAAAACTAATTTTGCGCAATTTCAGTTTAAGATACACACCCAAGATTGCAATGGAAAATATATTTGTTATTATTTAAAAAAAAAAAAGGAAAAGCATTTGCCTAGAGATACTGAAAAAGCAGATTCCCAGGCTCCAGGCAGCACTTCTGGGATGAGAATCTCTGGAATTTTGCACTTTGAACACACTTCCTTGGGGATATCAGCAGACTCTAAACTTTGGAGTCTCTAGTCTGAAAACCACTGTGGGGCCTGGAATTTCAAGCAGTTTAACAGCCACAGGAAAGCTGATCAACAAATTAGTTTGGCAGGATTTCCACAGCTATCTTCTGTTTGGGAGGTCGGAGTGGGGGTTGTGGGTGGGCAGGAGAAGACAGGGGACCAGGGCAGGCATTTAACAACCATGAATAAAACACAGTTGTTCTCTTTCTGTTCATTACTGACCTCATCACCAGGCCATTTCCTCCCAACTCCTTCCACACACTCACCCCAAGGGCCACTCAGACCTGTCCTGGTACTGGCTGGCCACAAAGTTTCCATCTTCAAAACTGAACAGATGAAGAGGATTTAGTCACCAGACATGAGTTTGGCTTGGGGCCGGCAGAAAACAGACTATCGAGTAAGGAACCAAGAAAAACCCAGAGCCCAGGACCACTGTCATCAGATCGCTATGGAAAGCAGGTGTGGTCCGTTCCACCCTAATCCTGTAGAGCTCTCAGCCACCTGTCCTGACAACTGCAGACAAAACTCGCTACAATGATGATCCAGCGCTGCCAGAGGCCCAGGCTCCTGATGGCCCACTGGGAATGCTCTACACCAGCTGTTCCTCACCCTGCAAGCCCCCTGCCCCCTACACCAATTTACCAATCACTATAGTGCGTAATTCCACGAACCCGCACAGCATACCAGTGGTTTCCCTCCCTGCCTCTCTCTGAGATCACAACAAACAGAAAAGTCATGATTTTTTTTTCTCTCACTTCCCATAAATACATCTGAAGTCATTTTTAACAATCTTGATGCAGTGACTGAATCCATTCCAGGTCCTTCTCTCTCTTCCAGAGCCTCTGCTTTGCTGAAGGGCAGGAGGAAGCATGCCCACGTGCAGTGAGGATACCATGAGAAGCTTTGGGTCATGTTGGTACAAGAGGCTCCTTCCCTCTGGCCTCCTACAGCACCTGCTGCCTGAGCCACTCAGCAGCTGCTAGTGTATGAGCTGCCATCTTTTGCTGTGAGCTTCTCTTACTGTGTATCCTCTTCTCTCAACTTGAACTGCAGTTTCCTAGAGACAGCAGCCATACCTGAATCTTCCATCTTGTTTCCTTAGTGCCTTGCTTTAATAAACGTCATTTGTATTTCTGTCTGTGTGTGAATGTGGAAGGACATATAGGACATACAGCAATCACACCCCACGTCAGATGCTATCAGCACTGGACAAAGTTGTCAAAAGCCGCTCATCTTAGCAGGAAACGTATTTCACCACATTTGGTTGGTCAAGCACCAAATTGCTCCTGCTGCATTCCTGACACTAAAAATAGCAGGGACATTCAATTTTGAAGAAAAACGATCTACATGAACAGGGCCAGACTAACAGGATTAAGGACAAAAGATAAAGTGAAGTAGCCTCTTGGCTAGGTATCTTTTGTCCACCAAATTAACTGGGTTTTACTTACTGTTGTGCGTAGGGAGCATGCTAGCAACTTTACGTGTACTCTTTCATTTAATCTTACAGTATCCCATGACGCTGGCATTACTATCCCACTGCATAAAGAAACTAAGGAACAGAGGGCTCAAATAGCTTCCCGAGGTTGGTAAACAGCAGGTTTTGGATTCAAAGCCATTTCTGTCTGACTTCACCACAATCCTTACTGACTTTCTGATTAATCCAATACCTAACATAGATCCTCAGACCATAATTTGGAAGTTCTCTTTTCTAAAGAAAGGGTCAAAAGCCAAAAAATCTGTTTTTTTCCTTTTTTTTTTTTTAAAAAAAAGTTTGTTCAAGCAAGCAAGCTATCAACCAAGCTTTCTCTAAGAAAGCCAGATGGGGGAATTCAGGAATATACTTAATTTACCCTGGCTCTGCAAGACTTCATCTTTATTTCTCAACTGTCTCTTCTCCATTATGACCCGTGCATTTCAATTTAGAGTATGATCACTTCTACAATTTCAAAACCTTTCTCTGTCCACTCTAATGTCAAAATCTATCCAGAAGCTGCTTAGCACCACTTTCACACCTCTCAACAAGTCTCTAAGCTTTTATCTATCCTCAAGACCTCAAAGCTTAGTCTCAAGACACCAGTGTATCCTTTTCAAAGGTTACACAGCAACTCTGCTCAACTGCACCTCTAGCCTAGTTCTCACTATTCTCCCCTCTGTTCTTCTACTCTTGGAATATGGCTTCCTTGCTGTTCCTTGAACAAACACAACATTCTCCCGCTCCTGGGCCTTTGCACTAGCTGCTCCTTCTGCTTGGTGCTCTTTTCTCCAAGATATTTGCATGGCACATTCCTTCATCTCCTTTATGCCTTTGCTTACAGCTCACTGTCCAAGTGAGGCTTCCTCAATACCCTGCAAACCAGCTTCCCATCCCAGGACCTCTTGTCCCTCTGGGCTTGTTCTATTTTTGCTTTTAGCCATAGCACTTATTCTAACATACTACACACCAGATTTGTGCATACTGCATCCTCTTTCTAGAAGAGAAGCTCCATGAGGGTAGAAATGCTTTTGTTGTGCTCACTGCTGTAACCCCAGTACTTAGAACAATGCCTAGCACACACAATGTGCTCAGCAAATATTTGCTGAATTAATGTTTTACATGGCTTGCCGGTAAGAAAAACTGATAACCCCAGGTCAACGCACTATGTTTACCCTATGGTTCTGAGTATTCCTGGAGCTCTGATCCACCGTGGGAGGCAGTTATATACAAGCTTGAGAAGCCTGGAAACAGAGAGCTATTTAGACTCGTCATTAGAATGACGTAGTGGAGTTCTACATTTCAAATCAGTCCACTCTAGCTCTGGGGGATGGATCTGGGGAGGATAAGGCTCTGAATTATGAGTCCCTTCCTAAATATGAGAAATATTTAGGAGACAAGAGGGAAAGATTCAATGATTGGTTGGATGTTGGGGGGATGGTGGGAATCTGACTGACCTTTAGTTATGGGGTTGGGGAAACTGAACAGATAACACAGTGAGTGATGGAAACAGCATAAAGAATAATTCCTCTTGGGAATGGATCTGGAAGGATGAGTCTCTTCCCCTGAGCTCAACATTCACTTCAGCAGTCCTTTGATAAATAACTAAAGTGATTATGGTAAAAGGCTCAACCACGGCTACAGAGCAGCCAAATATAAACAAAAGAATTCTATGGATCATTGCTTTGTTTCTATTTGTCAGAGGTATTGAGCTGGCCCTTAACCAGGCAGAGTCCCTCCTAAAGAAAAAGGAAGGAATGTCTTTTCACGAGTTACAAGTCAGTTCTGTCTCTGAAGACACACACATACCACCATTTCTGTAAGCACAACCAGTTGTCTGGTTTCTTTGGAAAATAACTTAGGAATTGGGCAATTTTAAAAGGACCCTATCTGGCCTTCCCTGGTGGCTCAGAGGTAAAGAATCTGCCTGCCGATGCAGCAGTCACCGGTTCCACCCCTCATCTGGGAAGAAATCCCGCACGCAGCAGAGCAACTGAGCCCCCAGCGCCACAGTAATTAAGGCTGTGTTCTAGAGCCTGGAACCCGCAACTGCTGAGTCCACGCGCTCCAACTACCGAAGCCCCTGCGTCCTAGAACCCATGCTCCCCCAAAGAGAAATCCCTGAAACTGGAGAAAAGCCCGGGCAAAAAGGAAGACCCAGCACGGACAAAAATAAATAAATTTAAATAACAATTTCTTTAGAAGGGCCCCACCCCATGCTAAATACCCCTAAACAAAGGTCTACAGACAAAATAACCGGTCAATTTAATCCACCGTTGACTGGGCTTGTATTTTACCCTCATACCTTACCTGGAAAGTTCTCTCGGTTTAGCTTAGGTCTGCGGACAATCACAAAGTCCTTGTCATTCCCTTTGCTTTTCAGCCGTTTTCGTGGGGGGCTCTGTGGGTGGCCCAGGTTTGAAAGCAGCTCCTGGGGGATGTTCTCACTGTCCACCTCCTCCTTCTCCAGGGCGGAGACCCCCATCCTGAAAGCAGTTCAGAAGTCTTGCTAGAATCCCATCCCCACGTGAAACTGGTGGTAACGTTGCTACTCTGGTCGGGTATCTCCTGGAGGTGTTTCCTGCAGAAACGCACAATAGCCCCACGTTCCTTTCAAAAACACGCCCGTAAATAATTCCCAGACAGGCCTAAAGGAAGCTGCAAGCTATGCACTGCAGAAAGCTTTTACAGCAGTTAACTGAACTGCATTTTTACGTGCCGACGGCGAGTCCCCAAGAATAAAAGAGAAAATAACCGAACACATAGAAAAGGCTTTTCGATTTCCGATCATGCAGAAGGCCTCAAGAATTTCTTAAAAGTGGAGGGAACATACAAGGAAAGAGGCAGGGCAATCACACAGATTGAAAACAGCAGCAGGAAAGCCCCATAGAAGACAAATAACATCCACGCTGACCACCGCACTAAAGCATCCACCCATCCACGTTTTCCCAAAGAGGCTAAGCAGCCATTCACATTACAGCATTACTAACAATATTAGCAAGTAGCAAAACACGCGGCCTAAAAGAATTAAGACGGTCCATTCATGTTCTCTCTCCTTCTGCAATCGGTTTACCTGTGCATGGCGTCCGCAGGTTCGGGAGTTTTAAATGCGTGCATTAATTGCAGAGGTGCCCGCCCCCTGGATTCCCGCTTTGGCGCGCGGCGGCGCACTGCGTGCGGCGCACTGCGTGTGGCCCCGGCTAGCTGCAGCGAAACCCGCGAACTCTATCAACGTTCCATCCCAGCAGCGCGCGCAGAATTCTCCAGCCAGCCGGCTCTCCTCCGCAGCCGTCGTCTGCGGCCCCGCTGCCTGCTGGGAATTGTAGTTTCTGCCCAGTCTGGTAGTCCGGCTGCCTCGCCACTACTTCCTTTCCTTGCAGCTTTGCCGCCTTCGAGATACCCACAACCCCGCGCGGCTGCGGGACCGGACGACCCACAGGGTAGGCGGGGAAGCGGAAGTGGGCGGTGCTCCGGCTGACGGGGGAAATGTCAGCTGCTTGACTGGGGCGGGGATTCCTTTCTCGGGACCCCCCGACCTTTTGGTGACTGCCACAGCTGTCGCCAAGGAGTGTGGGTCCCAAACCCTGTAAGGCTGTGGCGGCCGCGGGGTTTCCAGGCCCTTCTGGACGCTGTCCGGCGAGATCGGACGGTGAGCCCGAGGAGAAGAGCGTGAGGCACTTTGAGGTGTGGGGCCGAGCGCGGACGGAGAGGGGCCCCGGAGACCCCGAGAGGCCGCCGTCGCCGGGCCTACGTCCCAGGTAGCTGAGTGGAGGCCGTGGCACGCCCTGCCGGTCAGGTGAGAGGCTGCGGCCGTGGGCGTCACACCTGCTCCCCTCTCTGCCTGGAGCTGCGTACTCCACCCGGGTGAGGGCGGCCCTGAGGACTAGGTCTGTGGACAGGATCCTTTCCTTACGTGTAAAAAAGGCACCACGGCAACCACGCTCGTTTCACAGTCGCCGTCAAATCAGAGGAGGCTCGTGAGAGCGTTTTGTAAACGAAAGCGCGGTTCAAAGGTCAGGCGGAGGTTTAATTTTAGGGGAGCAGGAGATTGCGGTGAGTGCCAGGGGAAAGCTCAGCATCCCCCGGCAGCCGTGAGAAGTCCCATAAATGCTAGCACGAGAACAAATAAGGTGACTATTGTTTGCAAAAGTCTTTCCGTGCCAAGCTAGCGGCCACCAGCCTAGCCATTCGATTACTGTCTCAAAAAAAATTCTGTTTGCCTCACGTCCTAAAAGCCAGCTGCTTGCTTTTAGACTATATCCACGGAGAAAAGTTCGGAGATGGTTAGAGAGTGCCATTTTCTGGGTAGGATGACCGTGCGAAATCCATTGTGCAAATGTTCTATAACTGCGAGCCTGGGAAAACTGGAAGGGAGAAGGGGAATAACTTCCAACCCTAATAAAAATGGAGAGGATTTATAAAGTTCAGAAATAAGCACCCAGCGTCGTCACAAAAACACTAGAATATCACTTAAGCATGCTGTGTGGCATACCTTATTTCTTTAAAAAAAAATTCAATTTACACTGGAGTAAAACTCCCTCGCTTGTATATCAGCTTGTTTCAGGCTTGGTGCATAGCTGGAAATGGAACCACGTCTTAACAGAGAAGGGCGTTCGTGATCCTTTAGTAGTTTATTTTTGAAACTAGGTAAAACTGGTGTAAAGAATGGATCTGTTCACTGATTGATTCTAGTTGAAACTAGATGAAGAATACTAAGCTGAATGTTCACAATTCATTAAGCTAATGTTACATGGAAAATATTTTTAAATTCAGTGTTCTGACATTTTTTTTTAAATAAAGTTATCTTTATGATATTGTGGCTAAGGAGAAAGCAGTAGCCTGCTTGAAATCTACATCCTTTCTCTTAAAATTGCCAGTCTAGATTTGATGCAGGATACAGGATACTTGGGGCTGGTGCACTGGGCTGACCCAGAGAGGTGGTATGGGGAGGGAGGTGGGAGGGGGGATCAGGATTGGGAACTCATGTACACCCGTGGCAGATTCATGTTGATGTATGGCAAAGCCAATACAGTATTGTAAAATAAAATAAAACAAAATGTCAAACAAACAAAAAAAAATTGCAATTCAGTGGAAATACTTAGTCTTCTTCAGGAAAGTGAACAAGACAGAGGGAGCTTATAAGCTAATGGAGGAGAAGGAATAAACAACAACAAAAAAACTTTAATGCCATGATGAGAGTAAAGTTTTGAAATATAATTGGACGAGGGCACTTCAGATAGAGGTCTTATAAAGTGTTAGTCGCTCAGTCCTGTCTGACTCTGCAACCCCATGGACGGTAGCCCTCCAGACTCCTCTGTTCATGGGGATTCTCCAGGCAAGAATACTGGAATGGGTAGCCATTTTCTTCTCCAGGGGATCATCCCAATCAAGGGATCGAACCCGGGTATCCTGCATTGCAGGCGGATTCCCTGTCTGAGCCATCAGGGAAGCCCAATAATTGGAAGAGGGCACATAGAGTTCTTATAAGGAAGGTCTAATAGGATGATTCTAAATTTAAAAATGAGAAACATCCTTGTGCTAGGATTTAGCCGCGAGCTAGGAAACATTTCTAGTTTTCAGAATATTTGAAATATCTGAATTAGTGGAAACAAGGTCCTTTATAGGGCTTCAGAGAGAGCCTGTCAACTTGGAAAATCAAAGTGTTCAAATTCTAGAATAGATATGACTCTAATAGTTTGCCCTGGCAGCAGAAATATTTTAGCTTATGAAAATGGAATCATTTCTGCATTCCTTCTAATCGTGGTTTTTCTTTTAATATATTAAGTTAAAGTTTAACTTGGTAAATAAGAAATTGTGTCCATTGAAGGTTTGAGATTATTAGCTACAGAGTTTCCTGTCTGGTCTTTCCAAGAACTGCATTGTGATTGCTACTGATGTGGATTATTTTGTTTTCCTGATGAAGTTTTTTATTTAATACACTCAGTACACCCCAAGTCCCATTTTAGTGAGAGAAGTATACCATATTTTTAGAATTACTAGATCAGTATCTAGGACAAATCAATTACATTTTAAATATATCTGCAAATGTCATTAGAGTGAGTAATTTCTAATACTCTTTGGAAGTTTCAGGTAGAGTACAAACTGACTTTGTAAATTGGAAAGATGTTTCTCATACCTGGGACAAGAGCATAGTTACCAGATGGTCAATATTAGGGCATAGAACTAGCTTATGTGTATGTATTTATATATACATATATATTCAGTATTCAGTAGTATATTATTGGGGGTTCCCTGGTGGCTCAGATGGTAAAGAATCTGCCTGCAATGTGGGAGACCTGGGTTTGGTTCCTGGGTAGGGAAGATCCCCTGGAGGAGGGCATGGCAACCCACTCCAGTATTCTTGCCTGGAGAATCCCCATAGACAGAGGAGCCTGGCGGGCTACAGTCCATTGGGTAGCAAAGAGTTGGACACGACTGAGAGACTAAGCACAGCAGAGCACAGTATGTTATTGTTTTTGAAAATCAAATGTGACAAGGAGATTTTATTAAATAGAAATGTGATGTGCTTTTTACTTAGTTCTATAATGGCATGAAGTAAATCTTAAGATTCCTTACTTTTTTTATGTTATTTAGCTTAGGTGAACAAAAGACTAACAAACTTACATAGCAAGAAGTTTCTACCTGCTCATCAAAATTCAAAAGATTCTTTTTCCTTCAATTAACGTTAAAGTAGGTCTCTTAGTTCTTTGCAGTTTAATGTTCTCTACAATGGGCAGGTTGGGGCAAGAACAGAAGGGTTCTTTCCCAATTCTGTTTTGCTCTGTGCTTTCTTTTTTACTTTCATCTTGTAGATTACAGTCATGTTTTATCCTTAAATTATGGCAGATTTACCTGCAAAGTTACACAGTTAGTTAGATTCTGTATTAAATATGACTTTATTAGCACTCTATCTTGATATATCTAAAAGAATAACATGAGAATGTGTCTACTTTGTTCACGGAAATGAAATTAACAGATGAAAGCTGACCAAAAGGAATGACTTAAACAGTCTAACTTGCATGTAAAAAAGTATGTCTAGAATGGATTAAAGACTCCAGTATCCAGTATCCTAATTGTGAGCCTGGCTCTGTAGTCAGGATGCCTCTGTTTGAATCCCACTTCTTACACTCTCTTATACCATTTTCTCTGTTAAACGGGGATGCTAATAATCTTTTCTTACTGGGTTGTGAAGTCTAACTCGATAAAGCATGTTAAGTGCTGCTGCTGCTGCTGCTAAGTCGCTTCAGTCGTGTCCGACTCTATGCGACCCCATAGACAGCAGCCCACCAGGCTCTCCCGTCCCTGGGATTCTCCAGGCAAGAACACTGGAGTAGGTCAATATTAGCTACTCCTTTTAAGAAAATTTATTTTGCTGCTAGGAAGTAGTCTATGGATTATTTTCTAATTACTGAAGTGAATCTTATAATCTCTTCACTGAAAATCTTTAAGAATTCATTACAATGGATCCAGTTGTTTTCTTCTTACCTACTTAATGATTGCTGCCTCTCATGCCTTGCCAAAGGTGAAACAGTTTGAATATATCCATTTTTCTTCAAAAGGGCTTGTTACACTTTGGAATTTAGTTCACCTGGTTGTTTGCCAACTCAGCTCATTTATTAAAGATAGCTTCAAAAGATGTTATGCCTTTTTTGCATTTTTAGAGTGGGAGTTAACATTCTCTTGTGGTATTCTATCTATACCTTAAGCTGAATTGTCCTTATATCTGAAATCATTTAATGTGGAATTAATGATTATCTTTCAAAGATTTAAATTTTGACTGGTGGTAGTTGACTTTCATTACTCACATCTGGTTCTAATTTTTCTGATTTTTCATTGTTTGGATCTCAAGTTGTCTCCTAGTTCTTATGCACATATCTGAGTAAAGATACATATTTAAGTTAACACAGCCTGTGTGATGAATCATTAGGCCTAGTTGAACATTTTTTATTCAATTTCAGAGTCAGATTTTGATAAAATGTTTTGTGTTCTCTTGTTCAGTTGATACCAATCTTTCCTTCCTATCTCCCCCACCTCCCTTTTGGAAAATATTTGGAATGGGATGTTTCAGATTCCAAAATGATCTTAACCTCTAAATTTTCTACTTAAAGTGTGTTTAGTCTGAAAAATTATTATCAGCCATAAAGTACTCAGGAAATAGTACTCCAGTAACATAAATAGTACTCAGTCCTGACCAGCTCTTTGCCACCCATGGACTGCAGCCTACCAGGCTTCCCTGTCCTTAACCATCTTCTGGAGCTTGCTCAAACTCATGTCCTTTGAGTCAGTGATGCCATCCAGCCATCTCATCCTCTAGGGGACAGCCACCTGTCCCCTTCTCCTCTTGCCTTCAATCTTTCCCAGCATCAGGGTCTTTTCCAGTGAGTTGGCTCTTTGCATCAACTGGCCAAAATATTGGAGCTTTAGCATGAGTCCTTCCAGTGAATATTCAGGGTTGATTTCCTTTAGGATTGGCTGGTTGGATCTCCTTGCAGTCCAAGGGATTCAGGAGTCTTCTCCTGCCCCGCAGTTCAAAAACATCAGTTCTTCGGCACTCAGCTTTCTTTATGGTCCGACTCTCACATAGTGTCTTGATGATTGGTAAAAGACTGAGTTGAGATTTATGAGCTGGTCTTTTCAAAGGTAGACTGTGCCTGCTCATCAGGTACTAAAACTTGAGTGAATGGATTGGCATTTTGATTTTTGAGTAAAACCTACTTTTGCTACTGTGGTGTTAATGTCCACTTATGATATTAATAGCTTTATGTCTCCTTTTCCTTTCTAATCACGTGAAACTAAATTTTGATTTGCCTCTAAATTTTAGTGGGTTTTTTTTTTACCTCTTAGTCTAAACACACTGTTTAAATAAACAGTAGTATTTCCGAAGGACCATTGTTGTTGTCAAAAAAATATTTGCCCTTTTGTCCCTGATTGCGCTTTTGCGTAGCTACACCTCATTGCAGTTCAGCAAATGATTCATTTTCATTAGCCTCCATTTTGATAATTTGCCTAGAAAAATGGATGACATTGGTGTGTCAAGTGCCCCTCTCGATGTGGCTTTGAGGTGTGTTCTGTCTCTTCACAAGGGGTAGAACACGATAGATAGATGAAAGGGTGTTTGGCCAACTTGTAGACCTAGAGAGGTAATCTTACTTTGTCAGGTGAGGCAAGGAGAGCAATTTCTGTGAGCATGAAGCTCGTGTTTTGTTTTATAGGAATAAATGTGACACAAACTGTCGTAACCACAGAGAATGAGAAGCAAAAGGCCTTTGGTATCCACTCACTGGTTTTTTTAGGGGCAGAGGGCTGAGGTGGGGAGACCATTTAGGGTAAAGCTATGCTTTGAGACCATTGAGGTGACTAGCTATCTTCTAGAAGCACAAGGTATGAAGGGGGTGGAGATTAGCAACTGGCATTTGTTGAAGACCTACTATGGAACTCTTATTTGGTGTTTTATAATTCATTTGATCATCATAGCAATGTGTGTGAGGTGATCATATATTCTCATTTAACAGCAAAAATGCCTAAAATTGCACCATTATTAGAGTTGGGATTTGGAATCCAGGTTTCCCATGATATATAATAAAACATTTGTGTTTAAAAATAGTTCTAATTCTAGGCACTTAATGACACCACAGCAAAATTTTCATTGTCTAGTTGCTATGTGTTTTGCTTTTGTATTAGTACACTGATTTTTAATTGTATTAAAATTACAAAAATGCATGTTTATTAGTTTAAATTAAAAGCACACACATACAAAAGAAAGCACAAGGAAAATAGAAGTAGAAGTCATCTCTTCACCACTTGGTGACAACTGCTGTTAGTATTTTGATGTATATTTGTCCATGCATATATGTGTGTTTCTTTTGTATACTCCCTAAGATCCGACTTAACATCTCTAAATCCCTCTGGATCTCATCTCTCTTCTAGACTGAAGGAATCTGGTGGGCTCCTTTCATCATTGTCTTTCTGGTAGGTGGTCCTTGACTCTGTCACAGATTCCTGCTCCCATAGGTCATGGCTAGGTTAGCAAGATTAGTGATTTATGAAACCCTTTGTCAAAAAGATAATGGACAACAATGAGACTGGTGGATATTCTTAAGACTTCCTGAATTATTTAGTACAAATATTTAAGTTGTTTCTATGTTTCTAATGTTTAAATAATACTGCTATGAAAAATAATATTGTAGATACATTTTTACTTCATTTTGTTTTTTCTCTAAGTTATTTGAAGAGGAGTTGCTAGGACAAAGGCTATGTACCTTTTTTAAGATCTTTGATACATCCTGCCAAATTTCTGCCCTCCTTGGCAATGAGTTTTTTTAATATGCCAGACTTGAATTGTTCAATCTTTATTTTTATTAGATTTTAATTGACAATTATTTTATGAATTTAATATACAGGTAACTAAGATGGAGAATAAGGTGCCTCCAGCTTTGAATAGAAAATTATCCATTTAAAATAACCAAAGCAGGCTATAGGAATTCATAAGAAACCTTGGAAAGTACTATCATTCTGCACTGTAAAAAAAACAAAACAAAACAGTTCCTGAAGTTAATTACAAGGTCAAACGTATGTACTTTTAAACTTGTTTTTTCATCTCATATTAGGGTTACCTGCAAGTTTCATTTCTAGTTTCATGGGACAAACCCCCCCCCCCCCCCAGGCATAACATNCCCTCCGGTAAGAAGTACAGGCTGTTGCAGGAGAGCCTCCCCGTGTCCACCGCTGTGATTGCGGCTTCTGCTGTTTTTTCTCCCTGCCTCCCCCCCCCCGCACCCCCCCTTTCCCCGCAAACCCCCCCCCCCCCCCCCCAGGCATAACATTGTGTCAAAACAAGCCAACAAGTATTCAGTTTGAAGAGAAATAGATGGTGTGGTAAACAGAATAATAGCCACGAAGGGTATCTATGCCTTAATTTCTGGAACCAGTAAATATGACTATTAATAGATTATTCAGGTGGGCCCAGTGACGTCAGGTGAACCCTTAAATGCAAACCTTTCTCCCAGCTAAGGGCAGAAGAGAAAGTCAGTGATTTCAAGCCTGAGAGGATTTGACAAGCCATTACTGGCTCTGAGGTATATAGGGCTGCATGCAAAGACTAGGAAAAGGCCTCTAGAATTAAGGGCAAATGCCAGCAAGGAAATCAGGATCTCAGTCCCATAGCCATAAAAACTGAATTTTCAGTTCAGTTCAGTTGCTCAATTGTGTCCGACTCCTTGCGACCCCATGGACTGCAGCACACTAGGCCTCCCTGTCTATCACCAACTCCTGGAGTTTACTCAAACTCATATCCATTGAGTCAGTGATGCCATCCAACCATCTTTACCAACAGCCTAAGTGATCTTAGAAATTGATTTGTCCCTAGAGTCTCCGGAAAGGAGCACCTGCTGACACTTTAATTTCAGTCTTGAGAATTCAGTTGAACCACACTCTGCCTAGATAGCTGACCCACTGAAACTGATGTGTGGGTGTTGTTTTAAGCCACTGAGTTTCTAATTCTTTACAACAGCAATCAGTTCAGTTCAGTCACTCAGCTGTGTCCGACTCTTTGCGACCCCATGGACTGCACCAGACCTCCCTGTCCATCACCAGCTCCCAAAGCTTGCTCAAACTCTTGTCCATTGAGTCAGTGATGCCATCCAGCCATCTCATCTCTGTCATCCCCTTCTCCTCCTGCCTTCAATCTTTCCTAGCATCAGGGTCATTTCAAATGAGTCAGTTTTTTTAATCAGGTGGCCAAAGTATTTGAGTTTCAGCTTCATCATCAGTCCTTCCAATGAACACTCAGGACTAATCTCCTTTAGAATGGACTGGTTGGATCTCCTTGCACTCCAACACCACAGTTCAAAAGCATCAATTCTTTGGCACTCTACTTTCTTTATAGTCCAACTCTCACATCCATATGTGACTACTGGAAAAACCGTAGCCTTGACTAGACGGACCTTTGCTGACAAAGTAATGTCTCTGCTTTTTAATATGCTGGGTTGGTCATAACTTTCCTTCCAAGGAGCAAGCGTCTTTTAATTTCATGGTTGCCGTCACCATCTGCAGTGATTTTGGAGCCCTCCCCCGCAAGATAAAGTCAGCCACTGTTTCCACTGTTTCCATATCTATTTGCCATGAAGTAATGGAACTGAATGCCATGATCTTAGTTTTTTGAATGTTAAGTTTTATTTATTTATTTTTTTTGGTATCATTAATTAATTTTTATTTTTTAGTTTGTTTTGCTTTACAATACTGTATTCTGAATGTTAAGTTTTAAGCCAACTTTTTCACTCTCTTTCATTTTCATCAAGAGGCTTTTTAGTTCTTTGCTTTCTGCCATAAGGGTGCTGTCATCTGCATATCTGAGGTTATTGATATTTCTCCCGGCAATCTTGATTCCAGCTTGTGCTTCATCCAGCCCAGCATTTCTCATGATGTACTCTGCATAGAAGTTAAATAAGCAGGGTGACAATATACAGCCTTGATGTACTCCTTTTCCTATTTGGAACCAGTCTGTTGTTCCATGTCCAGTTCTAACTTGCTTCCTGACCTGCATACAGGTTTCTCAAGAGGCAGATCAGGTGGTCTGGTATTCCCATCTCTTTCAGAATTTTTCACAGTTTCTTGTGATCCACACAACCAAAGGCTTTGGCATAGTCAATAAAGCAGAAGTAGATGTTTTTCTGGAACCTCTTGCTTTTTCTTGATCCAGCGGATGTTGGCAATTTGATCTCTGGATCCTCTGCCTTTTCTAAAACCAGCTTGAGCATCTGGAATTTCACGTTTCACATATTGCTGAAGCCTGGCTTAGAGAATTTTGAGCATAACTTTACTAGTGTGTGAGATGAGTGCAATTGTGTGGTAGTTTGAGCATTCTTTGGCATTGCATTTCTTAGGGATTGGGATGAAAACTGACGTTTTCCAGTCCTGTGGCCACTGCTGAGTTTTCCAGATTTGCTGGCATATTGAGTGCAGCACTTTCACAGCATCATCTTTCAGGATTTGAAATAGCTCCACTGGAATTCCATCACCTCCACTAGCTTTGTTCGTAGTGATGCTTTCTAAGGCCCACTTGACTTCACATTCCAAGATGTCTGGTTCTAGATGAGTGATCACACCATCATGATCATCTGGGTTGTGAACTGTTTTATACAGTTCTGTGTATTCTTGTCACCTCTTCTTAATATCTTCTGCTTCTGTTAGGTCCATACCATTTCTGTCCTTTATTGAGCCCATCTTTGCATGAAATGTTCCCTTGGCATCTCTGATTTTCTTGAAGAGATCTCTAGTCTTTCCCATTCTGTTGTTTTCGTCTGTTTCTTTGCACTGATCACTGAGGAAGTCTTTTTTTCTCTCGTTGCTATTCTTTGGAACTCTGCAGTCAAACGAGCAACAGCAATAGGAGACACATACACTGAGTATGGGAAGAAATGTAACCAAATCATTTTTTTATTACTAGAATAAAGGATCCATAATTCTGCTTATTCATCTATAACATTAAAAGTAGTATGAATCAAGCTGAAAAATCGACAGCCATTATAAAAGAATAATTAGTAACTACCAGGATTAGTTGTGTTGTTTGCTTAAACTATTATTTTACTACTTAATGATTATTAAGGTCTCCACGTATTTCATTGTTGTTCATTCATTCTTATTTTTATGCATAGTATGTAAAAATAATGAATCTAGTTTTTCTGTTAATGTTATGGTATTTTCTAATGTTATTAAATAATCTTAACAAATATCATTTCTTATACTTCAGTAACATTCTATCATTTCATTCATTTTTTTTTCAGGGAAACAGTAAAGAACATACATTGTATCAGGTAGATAAGTGCTTTGAAGTAAAATATAGAGGAAATAGAGAATGACAAATGGGTTTCTATTTTAGATACCTAAGAATTAAATTAAAAGATGCTTATTCCTTAGAAGAAAAGTTATGACCAACCTAGATAGCATGTTGAAAAGCAGAGATATTACTTTGCCAACAAAGGTCCGACTAGTCAAGGCTATGGTTTTTCCATTGGTCATGTATGGACGTGAGAGTTGGACTGTGAAGAAGGCTGAGCGCTGAAGAATTGATGCTTTTGAACTGTGGTGTTGGAGAAGACTCTTGAGAGTCCCTTGGACTGCAAGGAGATCCAACCAGTCCATTCTGAAGGAGATCAGCCCTGGGATTTCTTTGGAACGAATGATGCTAAAGGTGAAACTCCAGTACTTTGGCCACCTCACGTGAAGAGTTGACTCATTGGAAAAGACTCTGATGCTGGGAGGGATTGGGGGCAGGAGGAGAAGGGGACGAAAGAGGATGAGATGGCTGGATGGCATCACTGACTCGATGGACATGAGTCTGAGTGAACTTTGGGACTTGGTGATAGACAGGGAGGCCTGGAGTGCTGCGATTCATGGGTTTACAAAGAGTCGGACACGACTGAGTGACTGAACTGAACTGAAGAATGAAAATATTGGTTGAAATCCACAGAGGGATGGAAGGAAACTACTTCAGTAATATAAAGAAATAATGAAGTAAATAGTTTATTAAATGTGATTTTCATTTGTGATATTCCATATAAGGGTATTTCTTATACAAATATAAATTTAGCCTGTAAAGTACTCAGACTTTCTTTATTCTTTTATTTTTTATTTTTATTTTTTTTAGTATCTTTTTTTATTTTTACTTTATTTTACTTTACAATACTGTATTGGTTTTGCCATACATTGACATGAATCCGTCTCGGGTGTACATGAGTTCCCAACCCTGAACC
>SJXQ01001102.1:67833-107447 GCA_006408695.1 Aepyceros melampus
GACCGAGGATGAGATGGCTGGATGGCATCACAGACTCAATGGGTGTGAGTCTGAGTGAACTCCGGGAGTTGGTGTGGACAGGGAGGCCTGGCGTACTGCGATTCATGGGGTCGCAAAGAGTCGGACACGACTGTGCGACTGGACTGAAGACAAGGAAGCAACCTAGATGGCCACTGACAGATGAATGGATAAGGAAGTTGTGGTATATATACACAATGGAATATTACTCAGCTATAGAAAGAAATGCATTTGAGTCAGTTCTAATGAGGTGGATGAACCTAGAGCCTATTGTCCAGAGTGAAATAAGTCAGAAAAAGATAGACAAATATGTATTAAAACATATACATGGAATCTAGAAAGATAGTACTGACAATCCTGTTTGCAGGGCAGCAAAGGAGACAGACATTTTGGACACAGTGGGGGAAGGAGAGTGTGGGATGATATGAGAGAAAAGCACTGAAACATATACATTACCAAATGTAAAATAATAGCCAGTGAAAAGTTGCTGCATAACACAGCCCAGCCCAGTGCTCTGTGACAATCTGGATGGGGGGGATGGGGAGGGATGTGGGAAGGGGGTTCAAGAGGGAGGGGACATGTATGCCTAATACTGATTCATGCTGTTACATAACAAAAGCTATCAAAATATTATAAAGTAATTATCCTGTAATAAAAAATATAATAAAAAAATACTGAGCTCCAATAATTATTTATATCTGTAGTTGTTAAGAGTTGACATAATGTGATACAGCTTCAGATCTTTTATGTACTGAGTACAATTCACCTTGAGGATTGAGCTAAATTGCACAGAAGAGGCACATACAAAACCACTCTACAAATTGTTGTGATAAAGCAGTGGCAAACCTCACCCAAGGAGGCATCCTGAGGCTGGAGTTATGTTTTGTAGGTGTTGATGTTTTTCAGGAGACTCTGGTATTAATAGGACTTTCAGAATGTCTTCCAAGTAAGGGTAGTTCATATTAAGAATTCAAAATATAAATAGATGAGAATAATACAATGATCTGAAACATTCTTACTGTATTTCAAGATAACATAAAATGGGTGTTGCTGCTTTATTCTTATATATTGTGTTTGTTATGCTTTATTGCAGGTTATTTTGCCGTTTGACTCCTCCTTTATGTCTTAATTTCTTGGGTTTGACCCACATGGATTCATCCATCTCTCACCAAAATACACAGCCAACTGCTTATACATCTGTAAGTATGGTAAAAAAGAATTCTTTAGATTCATTATCTATATGGGATGCTGTTATTGTGAAATTTCTTTTTACTGCTGACAAACAGTTCTATTGCATTATTAGAATCTTTTTAAAAATTACTTGAACTTTCTTTTACACATTGTATATGTAGTTACTAATGACTGGGTAAAGGTGATATTGCTTTTGTTTTATTATAAACAAAATTTTTTTGGTCCAGCTAAGCATATTCACAGACCTGACCTATAATGATATTAACCTTTATGTTTATGGTCTTAATGTAATTGATGATTTTCAGTAATATTTATATAATATTAATTTCTTAGAAAATTAGCCATATCAAGATATGATAGTCACATAACATTGTATTATTTTAAGGTGTACAACACAATTAGTATATGTATATATTGTGAAATAGTTATCACAGTAAGTTTAGTTAACATTCATCACCTCACAGTCACAATTTTTTTCCTCTTGTGATGAGGACTTAAAAATCAGTAATGCTTCATTTCTACTTTTTTGAAACTCCAAATTTATTGATATAGCTGGTTATGGATAAATTTTCTAATGATGAAAAAGAATGAAATATATAGAGCTGTACTGATTTAACTAAATTTTTTCTTGCTCCTCAGATTATGGGTTCCATGAAAGTTTTATCCTTTATTGCAGATGGGTTCTATATATATTATCCTATGTTGGTGGTAATTCTCTGCATTGCTACGTATTTTAGGTAAGAAACTTAACATTGCTTGTTTTTTCTTATATACATATCCTGATTTGGTTATATTTCTCCTTAAAACTCTTTTAAATATTCACTGATTGGGCCAAAGCCTTTGACTGTGTGGATCACAATCAACTGTGGAAAATTCTGAGAGATGGGAATACCAGACCACCTGACCTGCCTCTTGAGAAATCTGTATGCAGGTCAGGAAGCAACAGTTAGAACTGGACATGGAACAACAGACTGGTTCCAAATAGGAAAAGGAGTACGTCAAGGCTGTATATTGTCACCCTGCTTATTTAACTTCTATGCAGAGTACATCATGAGAAACGCTGGACTGGAAGAAACACAAGCTGGAATCAAGACTGCCGGGACAAATATCAATAACCTCAGATATGCAGATGACACCACCCTTATGGCAGAAAGTGAAGAGGAGCTAAAAAGCCTCTTGTTGAAAGTGAAAGAGGAGAGTGAAAAAGTTGGCTTAAAGCTCAAATTCAGAAAACGAAGATCATGGCATCTGGCCCCATCACTTCATGGGAAATAGATGGGGAAACAGTAGAAACAGTGTCAGACTATTTTTTTGGGCTCCAAAATCACTACAGATGGTGACTGCAGCCATGAAATTAAAAGACGCTTACTCCTTGGAAGAAAAGTTATGACCAACCTAGATAGTATATTCAAAAGCAGAGACATTACTTTGCTGACTAAGGTCTGTCTAATCAAGGCTATGGTTTTTCCTGTGGGCATGTATGGATGTGAGAGTTGGATTGTGAAGAAGGCTGAGTGCCAAAGAATTGATGCTTTTGAAGTGTAGTGTTGGAGAAGACTCTTGAGAGTCCCTTGGACTGCAAGGAGATCCAACCAGTCCATTCTGAAGGAGATCAACCCTGGGATTTCTTTGGAAAGAATGATGCTAAAACTGATGCTCCAGTACTTTGGCCACCTCATGCGAAGAGTTGACTCATTGGAAAAGACCCTGATGCTGGGAGGGATTGGGGGCAGGAGGAGAAGGGGATGACTGAGGATGAGATGGCTGGATGGCATCACGGACTCAATGGACGTGAGTCTGGGTGAACTCCGGGAGTTGGTGATGGACAGGGAAGCCTGCCATGCTGTGATTCATGGGGTCGCAAAGAGTTGGACACGACTGAACTGAACTGATTGGGTTTTAGTTTTTTTTATTGTGGCTTTGGGAATGCTGGGGATAGTTTAAAGAGATTGCTTGAGTACTGGGTCAGGGTCTCCCTCCAAAGATATTACCAAGAAAAGACAGTTGTTCTAAGTATTTGGTCTACAAAGTGATAGGATTAATAACAGAATGTTAGCTCTGAATCCTGGCCTTTGTCACGGCAGCCAGTGTATCTTATAAAACACCTGCTTACCCAGCTTCTATTTGGTAACATGTATTAGTCTTAGGGCTTTCCACATAATAATTTTTGGGTTTCTGGATGTTTCCAACCATAATCAGCACAAAAGATCAATTAAGGAGCAGTTGCAATCAGACAGTACATAGAAAGTACATGGGCTGCTCTTTTTATCAGATCAGAAAAATTGGTAGAAGCTTGGCAGAGATCAGACTCAACAGGAGTTAAAAGACAGGCGTCCTTAGCTTCTAGCAGGTTGTCTTCCCTACTTCCACGTTAAGTGCCTTCACCTCGTACTCTGCCTACCTTCTTCACTGCTTCAGTGCTCCCTGGCACACCAAAAATGCCACTTAAAACAATTTTATTGATAAGTTTCGTCCAACCACTTTTCACTTAAATCTTTCAGTATAATTAGTTATTACAAATAGTTTACAAATAGCATATATTATTTTACTGATATTCTAACACTTGGATATTGAGTAAAAAGACAAATATTGTTTCAAATAAATTCTCTGTTGAATTTTTTTAAAGCATCTATATTTTATCTTTTCATAAGTAAAGAGCCAAAGGATTAGAATTTAAAACAAAACAATATGAACTGGTGAAAATGAAAGTCACTCAGTCGTGTTTGACTCTTTGTGACCCCATGGACTGTAGCCCACTAGACTCCTCTGTCCATGGAATTCTCCAGCCAGGAATACTGGAGTGGGTTGCCATTCCCTTCTCCAGGGGGTCTTCCTGACCTGGGGATTGAACCCAGGACTCCTACACTGCAGGCGAATTCTTGACCAGTTGAGCTCTCTGGGAAGCCCATGAACTGATAAAACAATATAATATTTTCAGCTTTTTTCTGTAAGGTAGGAAAGACAGAGGTTTATATTTATTATGAAAATGATGTGTTAAAAATAAGAGACCTGTCATCCTTTGCATGTCCAAAACTAAACTTTTTTTATGTGCTTATTCATTTAAAAAGTTTATAAACTACAAATGGAACATTAAGAGCTTGTGATGTATAAATCTTATCTCCTCATCTTAGTGGTTATCTTGGTAAGATTGGCATCTCTACTAAGGTTAGCATCTTATTAGATTGACATATGCATCAAGGAATAGATGGATGGGATAGTGCCTTGTCAACTATAAAATTTTAATGTAAGGAATTAAGTCTAAAAGGAAAATTGTTTAACTTAAAAATATTTCTTTAAAAGTATTGTTTTATAATTAAGGTAAACTTTGCTAGTTTGTCTTTAAGGAAAAGAAAGGTCCTATACCTCAATTATCAAATTATATTTTTATAATTTATATATATTATATATGTAATAATATATAATATATATTTATATATAAAAATATACTGTATTAAAGGAATATTTAAAGAAATGCCTTGCAGACATTTCAGCATTAACTTGACTTTATAGGTCGATTTTCTTTTGGAATGCTGCCATAATAGTCTAATTCCTTTATTACTAGCATATAACCATACACAGAGCTATTAATAATATTCAGACTTAACTGCCTAGAGCCTATAAAGCTGTTTCCTGACACTGTTTCCTGGGAGATCTTTAGTTTTCTTAATTGCTTCACTGTTTCTCTTCTTCCTAACACACACACACACACACACACATACACACTCCTCCCTTTCTTCTTCCTCTCTCTGCCTTTCTTCATGTATGGTGTTCAGAATTCTGCCATTAAAAGTACATTAGTGAAAAAGTTTGAAAACTAAGGTAGTAAAAAGAACTTGGTCTTTGCTTTGTTTTATATTTAAATCTCCAGCTCTAAATTTTATTAATTGGTCTTTAGCAAAGTATTTAACACCCTTTGCTTCTATTTCTTTATATATAAAGTAATATTTATCTCTTAGAGTTATAGTAAGAATTAAATAAGAGTATCTGTAAACTATCTGATGCATAATAGTAGTTGAACAGATATTAATCCTTCCTTCCTTATGTACCATATTTTCAGAGTATTCCTGTCCTGCACAACAATGAGGTTTAAAGTAAAAACCAGATAAGCTATAGTAATCAATTCTGAATTTATAGTAACACTGATTTAAATAGAATTGACTAGTTCTCAGGATTAAAAAAATAGAACATGAAAATCAGTTTGCATAATTAAGACTTTCTAAGCCAAGAATATTCTGCAGTTGTAAATATGGGTTGTATATGTGTATTAAAATTGCTGTTTGAATACAAGAAAAGAATAAATTGCTTTTGTATTATAGCTGTTGCTTAGCATCCTGGTATAATAATCTTCTGAAAGTATGCTGTGGCCTGACTTAATTTGTGTCTGTAAGAATTCGGGCTTTGGTGCATACCCTAGTCAGTGGAGTACTGGGCATTTAAGTTTCTTAGAAAGGGAAATAAGTACTTCTTGAAGAAAGACAAATATAGCACTGTATAACTTGACATGATAACTAGAAATACAACAGAGGCTTCCAATTTAAACATTTACAGTATAAAATAATGCTTATCTTTTTGAAAATCTACCTTTATTAGCTTGGGAACTCGTTGTTTGAATCTACTTGGTTTCCAGCAGTTCATGGGAGATAATGATATGACATCAGACTTAGTTGATGAAGGAAAAGAATTAATCAGACGAGGTAAGATTGTCCTTTAAAATAAATGAAGAGACAATGCTGATTCAAAATATAAAATTAATGTTTGTATGATTTGAAACTTCTAATCTAAAGAAATTACAAATTAATGTGTTTTAGCTAAAAATCTGTGGAAAGCCTTCATAGCAAAAAAAAATTTGATAACATACATGGTTATTTCATCTGTCTTTAAGAAATTCTGTAGCAGAAATTATTAATATGTCTGCAGCTAAATAATACCCTTGTTTAGTATTGGAGTCATTTTCTTGTTTTCTTTGAAAGAAATTTGTCAAATTGAATACAATATAAAACTCATTAAAGAATCACCGTTAGTTTAATGCTACATAGTTTTTCATTCAAACCAAGGCTGGTTTTTAGAATGTAGTGATCATTAACAGCCTGTTAGAATGCATTGTGCTCATGTAGTGATCATTAACAGCCTGTTAGAATGCATTGTGCTCTACTGGAATCTAATCTCAAAACTGAGTGTATCAAATTTCTTGATGTTCAAGTGATGGTAGAATAGGGAGGAAAAGAAGAACAAAACTTGAGTTTTGGGACATTGGTTTTTAGGCATTCTTCCTACTTGAGCATGGGGTTCTTTATGATCTTATTTAAACATAAACCCCAAATGTACTATGGCTCTAAAGTATGCTAGTCTAGCCCTCACATGCTCTCACAGGAAGGTGGTGTCTAGTTAATGTAATAGTTCTTCTGCTGTTTGCATTAATCAGACTTCATCTGGAGTATCATATCCAGTCCTGGATAAGAATTTCAAGAGTAGGACTGATAAGTCAGAAAGAATCTAGAGGAGGGTAGGCAGAATGATGAGTGTGTCAGGTATATCTTATGGAAAAAATCCACTGAGTATATAGCCAGAAGAGAGTAATGGAAAAAAAATCTTATGCAGAAAAAACTATGAATTTAATTTAGAAGACAAAACAAAGAAAAAGAGAAGCTGCCTAGAAGCAAGTTTTAAGTCACCATGGGGAGAAGTTCTTCCTCACTGAAACTGTTTAGACAGAGCTTAAGAGGATCTCCAGCAGAAGTTGGGAAGGTATTCTCTACGGAGTTAGGTGACCTCTCCGGTTCTTTCCAACAATAACCTATTACCTTTGACTTTGTAGTAATTTAAAGGAAATTGGTCATAGCCTGATACCTTTACTTCAGTTACTCTACATCTAATTAAACCATATTATACCAAATTTGAGACCACTTTTCTGTCTCTAGAGAAGAGAAAAAGGCAACGGCAAGAAGAAGGTGAAAATAGAAGAAGAGTAAGTATAGTACTTACTAACTTGCTATAATCTAAAGATTAATGTGAACTGTCATAAGAATCTAATTGATTTTGGCTGAAAACAATGGGACAATGACGTAGGATGTATTTTTACAGAAAGGCGATTTTAATAGTTTCAGATATACATGCTAGGAATTCTGTCAGACCTGTTCTAAAAAGTCATTAGTAATAAATTACTTCATGGAGAAGGAAATGGCAATCCACTCCAGTATCATTGCCTGGAAAATCCCATGGACAGAGGAGCTTGGTAGGCTACAGTCCATGGGGTCGCAAAGAGTCGGACACGACTGAGCGACTTCACTCACTCACTTCATGTCCAATATCTAGCAGTTTCTTGCCTAAGGTAAGGGTGGTAAATATTTATTGAATAAGTGAATAAATGGAGAAGGCAATGGCAACCCACTCCAGTACTCTTGCCTGGAAAATCCCATGGACAGAGGAGCCTGGTAGGCTGCAGTCCATGGGGTCGCTAGAGTCGGACACGACTGAGTGACTTCACTTTCACTTTTCACTTTCATTCATTGGAGAAGGACATGGCAACCCACTCCAGTGTTTTTGCCTGGAGAATCCCAGGGATGAGGGAGCCTGGTGGGCTGCCGTCTATGGGGTCACACAGAGTTGGACATGACTGAAGCGACCTAGCAGCAGCAGCAGCAAGTGAATAAATTTCATGCAGTCTTGCTGTTGAAGTGATTTTGATTGCTTGAAAAATATGCTTTTTTTGTGTTATGACATTAATTTTATTCCTCTTTAATTTTTTTTAGTCCTTTGTTTGCTAAGGCAAACTAACCTCCTAGAGAATTGAAAAGGCAAAAAATGAGAAAAGTCTAGTTATAGTCACTACAAATTTTCAATACCTGAATGTGTCCATAGTGAAGAAGTGAAGACTCAGGAGACATGATCGTTGTCTTTGTGTATTTTAGTGTATGTCATGGAAAGGGAGACTTGTTCTTTATTTCAGAAGGCATAACTAGCACCAGAATGGAATAGAGTTCACCTCTATGTGAAAACTCAAGAGTTTACCAAAATTGGAACAGGATGATCAAACATAGAATTTTTCATGTCTTCTAATAAGAGAGCCAAATAGCATCTGACATGGCTATTTTAGAGTGAAACTCTGCACTGCATGGATTCCTTTCAATTCTAAGAATTTAATGAGTAGAATCCCAGTTAATAAGATTTTAGCACAGTTAAGACACAATGCCATGTGAGTCATTACCTAATTATGTTTATCTACAACTTTAATTTTGCTATCAGAAATGACTTTTTGGGTCTCTATGATTTGTAGAATCATATTTGGGTAGAATAAAATTTTATTAACATCTTATTAATTATTTTGAGTTTCATAATCCTTCCATGGTCAAGATAACCGTACTGTAATTATATTATTTTGACCTTTTAGATGAAAGTCAATAACTTAAAATAATCATAGCTAGCAAAAATGTCATAAATGTCTTCAAGTTTGATGACTATTAAAATCATTTATAAATAAAGGAAATTATCTATGATTTCTAAAGGTACTGTGGTAATTATATTATCTGACAAATTCCTGATGAAAAAGAATTAGATTATATTACTCTACATATATAATCTAAATCTGTTATCACTGATGAATTATTTTCTGACTGTGTGTTCTCGTGTTATGTTTGTGTTTCTTTTCTAGGAATGGAAAGAGCGTTATGGACACAGTAGAGAAGATTCCACTAGAAACAGAAATGTTCATATTGACCCAAAAGAATCAAACTTCTCAGAAATGAGTACCAACCGATGTAAGTAGTTTATATCTAGTTTTCTTAAGAAATTTTTTTCTTATGCTTGCTTGTATAGAGACTGACAAAATGCCTTTATAGAATAATAAGTGAGGCTCTGCAGTGACTTTCCTTTCTTCATCCCTCAGTATATGGGAGGAAGAAGAAAGTCAAATGTGCATTAGGTAGGAGAAGGAGACCTCTGGGACATCAAATGAATAGTTGTCATTATACTATCTAAACAATAGTACTTATCCCAGGCATATTTTTGGCAAGTATCGGTTTCTATTAACCTAGATGTTTTTCAGACTATTTGGTCATTTTTATAATAAATGACTGACTGACTCTTATGTGTCAGGTACTTTCCCAGGAGGATGAAGAAGACAACTTCCATCCTTGGTTTGCCCTTAATTGAATGAGGAACTGATACCAAGCAGAAGACATTGGCCAGTGGGTTGAGTCAGGAAGCCTCCCCACATTCTTGATTTTGTCATATGCTTCTGGGAGGGTGATGAGAGACCTATTTGTGTGCAGAATCCAGCACTGAGTAGAAGGCAGAGGAGAGATGCTGAGAGAGTGTGAGGCTGCACACGTGATGCTGAAGGACTCAGCTCAAGGGAGGAAAAAGAATTCTTCATTGGGAAAGGATTTCTGTTACAAAGAAATACTATTTAGGAATGAGTAGTACTTGGCCAGTTGAAGGGATTTTTAGGCAGAACAAAGAATGAGCAACATGACTCTTTTTTTGGGGAAAAAAAAGATTTTCCTCTATGATTAGAACCTGAAGTATGAGAAGTTTGATGAGAGGAAAGGTTACAGAGATAGTTGGGAAACGTATTATCACACTGAAAAGTTTCGATTTTATCCCAAAGGTAAGATTTCAGTATGGAAAGAAGCATGCTCAGATTTTTGGTTTAGAAAGATGAATTTGACATCTATATAAAGTATTATTTCCAGGGAAGTGAGACACAACCCAATTTAGTGTCTGTTGTAGTAATGCAGTCAGAAAATGATGAGGGCCTTAATACACAGTATTTGTTTTATGGAAGAAGTCACACAACATTGTAAAGCCATTATCCTCCAATTAAAGATAAATTTAAAAACAAAAAAAATGATAAGGGCTTAAAATAAGCATCCTTGAGATAACCCTGGAGATAAAGAAGCAAGGATGTGTTTGGATGAGATTTAGCATAAAAGAAATAAGAGAAAGCTGAAGTTTCAATTAAAGCTAGGAAATAGAGGGATAATTCTACAAGGATATTTGGAAGCTTATGTTGGATTTAGACTTAACAGAGTGCAGAGATCTGGGGGATATAGGAGAATGGTTAAGAGGAAACACAAAACCTTGGGATGAAGAGTTAGAACCTGACATGTGGGAGGCAACCAGTATTTGCTGAACGAATAAGAGAAACAGTAGAGGAGGGCAGAGTCCAAGATGACAAGAACGTAAGGTAAAAGAATTGGCTTGCCTTAAATTTTTAAAATGAGCTGTGTCATGGTTTGTTTTGAAGCTGTTGAGCTGCTCAAAATAACACTGTGAAAATTTAGGTTTTTATGGAGAAAACATCATTCATATAGAGAAAGGAAAGTTAGTTTTCTAGATCTGTGCTGACCAAGGTGGTAACCATTAGCCACATATGACTGTTTAGCATTTGCAGGGTAGCTGGTGCCCCATATTGAAATGATAATATTTTGGATATATTAGGTTAAATATGTTAAAATTAATTTCAACTATTTCTTTTTACTTTTTAAATATATTTACTGGTAAAAAGTAAATACAGGGCTTGTAATTTATTTCTGTTGGACATTGAGTGAGTGAGTGTCCGACTCTTTGAGACCCCATGGACTGTAGCCTACCAGGCTCCTCTGTCCATGGGATTTTCCAGGCAATAGTACTGGAGTGGATTGCCAGTCCAGGGGCTGCTACATCTCATTTGTCGGCTACGATTTTAAGGTGCAATCAACTCAAACTCTCTAAGAAAGGACTGACTCTTTTTTCCATGGGGCAAGAATTCAGGGAAGCAATGTCTCAATTCTTGCCCCATGGAAAAAAGAGTTAGTCCTTTCTTGGAGAGTTGACTTGATTGCACCTTAAAATCATAGCCGACAAATGAGATGTAGCAGCCCCTGGATTCACTATGAAACCAGCTGAAACTTATTTAATTGTGAACAGTTTCACTGTTATGATTGCTGTTGTTGTTCACTTGCTAAGTTGTGTCTGACTCTGCAAACCCATTCACCGCAGCACACCAGACTTCCCAGTTCTTCACCATCTCCCAGAGTATGCTCAAACTCATGTCCATTGACTCAGTGATGCCATTCAACAATGTCGTCATCTGTCATCCCCTTATCCTGTTGCCCTCAATCTTTCCCAGCATCAGGGTCTTTTCCAATGAATCAGCTTTTTGAATCAGGTGACCAAAGTACTGAAGTTCGGCTTCAGCACCAGTCCTTCCAATGAATATTCAGGGTTGATTTCTTTTAGGATTGACCGGTTTGATCTCCTTGCTGTCCAAGGAACTCTCAAGAGTCTTTTCCAACACCATAGTTCTAAAGGATCAATTCTTCAGCGCTCAGCCTTCTTTATAGCCCAACTCTCATTTCCATACCTGATTACTAGAAAAACCATAGCTTTGACTATACGGACCTTTGTCAGCAAAATGATGTCTCTTCTTTTTAATATACTGTCTAGGTTTGTCATAGCTATTGTTCCAAGGAGCAAGTGTCTTTTAATTTTGTGGCTGCAGTCACCATCTGTGTTGAAGTTAAATACTAATTCTGTTGCTGTAGCTGCTTCTGAGCTTAGACTACATACAAGGGAGAACTCTTCTTTCTTATTTTCTATCATACTATTAATCATTTTAGTATAATTTTAAGATAACCATGTAGTTATCCTTTCTTAATATTGTCTTCACAATGAAAATTCAGACAGATCCTTTATAATCTTGACTTTCTGTGCGTCCATAGACTGTGATCCATAAAGACAATAGAAAGTGGAAATTTTTTTCTTGTTTTGCAGCAACATCTAAATATACCAGGGCTAATAACAGGACTGAAAGGGACCGAATAGAACTTCTTCAGGATGCGGAACCTTTGGATTTAATGCAGAAACGTTCACTGATGACCCTCTTGAATCTGAATCAGGAAGGTAAGTTCCAGTTTGTCCTTTTGGCTCCAGTATTCCTCTAAAAATTTGATAACATTTTGACTTGACAAGATAAACATAAGGAAAATATTCATCTTTATTGCTAATGTAAAACGTATTAAGCAACATTTGATACCTTTTAACACCTGCTAATCTTTTATATTTTAAAAATTATATCATCCAGTGGTAGTAATTGAAATTAGTACTTTCGTAAATTATTACTAGTAGTATGATAAACAACAAAGAATTGAAATCATTTGGTAGAATCTTAACAATATTTATATTCCTATTTCTGACAATTCCATTTATGAAATCCATCATATTTGGCAATAGTTACATAGATATGACTGGGTGGCACTGCATTCTGAGCACTTCAACAACAGTAATCGTATTTTATGGCTGTAAGTCCAACTGGAATTGAATCTAGAGAGGCTCAGTAACTTACCCAGGATCACACAACTTTTAAGTAACAAAATCAGGCATTTAAACCCCAGGACTCTGGCTTCAGAGTCTGTGCTTTTAGCTATGAAACCAAGTAGAAATAATTAAACAAAAGCAAAACATCATGAACATGAAGATATTTGCTTATAAATAGCAAGAGGAATATTCTGTTTATATTCAACAGTATAGAGTAGTTATTAAATCCAAAATCCATGGTGTGTTTTATATCTCTCTTCTTTTTTAACATCTCTCATCCTGCCATATGTGTCATATCATAGGCTGTAAAACAGTTGTTGGTTGATTTATAATTGTAGGTAAATCTCTTTGGGATAATATCCTTGGAGAATAAGTTTCTGATTTCAGCTACTGCATAGATTTTACAGTTCTTAAAAATTATATACCCACTTCCTTTTAATGTGTCCTTGTTTTTCTCTCCTTCTTTATTTTTGATGCCTCAGATCATTTCTTTATCCACCTTTCAGGTATCAGCCTGGTGGACGATACCTCTCAATGTCTCGCAGCAGAATATTTGATGTGTTTAAAGTCTGTAGGAATTTATGGAGTAGCTAACCAAGATCAACGAACAAGTTCAGTCTTTATGAACATCCATATGCTCTAGAATTAACTACTGAACTCCCAGTGAAAAGTTTCAGGATAAAAAAGGCACGAAAAATTAATCAGATCTTAGTGAAAATGGCTTATTATTCATTGAATATCATCCTTTTTTCTAATAGGATTTGTTGCATACCATTCCTGAAATGTCTGTCTTAGAAGTACAGTTACAATGGAAGGATTTAATTCATGATAAAGATCAGTATATGTTGAAAACATGTAGTTCAGTTTGTTTCAGATTAATTTTTTCAGGAAAAATTGTTTTAAAAGTTCAAGGAAGCCATAGTTATAACTGAATAATATTATAGTTTTATTATTGTGATTTACATATTCTTTCTAAAAAATATGTTGATCTTTTATTTCCCAAAGAGATGGAGACCTCAATAATAACCATATTTACAAAACCCATGTCTTAAAACAAGGCTTACTTACCAGACATAACTGAATGTAGAAAGCCCTTTTTCAACACTGTATGCAAATTAGTTAGGTTTTTGCATGTATATTTAAGACTATACTACAGCTGATAGTGTTTGTGTCTTCAGCATGCGTACTTTAATCAGGTGGTGGATTATTCTTTCAGTCTTTAGTAGTAACTGGAAATTGTCTTATGCTTTTGGTATTGCTTTGTAAAAGATGTTCATTTCAGAGAGGAGTGTTCACCCCCACCATTTAGCATAGTGATTTAAGTGTTGATAATTCCATTCAAGGAGAGTCATAATTTTCAATGGTAAATAGTGAGGTTTTGGTGGCTCAGATGGTAAAGTGTCCGCCTACAATGCGAGAGACCCGGGTTCAATCCCTGGGTCAGGAACATCCCCCTGGAGAAGGAAATGGCAACCCACTCCAGTACTCTTGCCTGGAAATCCCATGGATGGAGGAGCCTGGTCGGCTACAGTCCACGGGGTCGCAAAGAGTCGGACATGACTGAGCGACTTCCCTTTAACACCAAAGAGTCCCACAAAATTCTCAACTGTTAAAAGGTGCCTGTTTATTCCTTTTGAAAAAGAATATCTGGTTATTCAAAGGTAAAAAGTGAATCCATTTACTGTTACTACTCACACTTAAATTGTGATTTATAGAAAACTACTGTAGAGTGGAGATATGTAAGAACTTGATGCTTAAACATGTTATCATTTTAAGTTGAGTTTTTAAAATTTTGTTTAAGCCAAAGTTAGGTATTACATTTTAAATCATCAGTGTTTTATGCACAGTGGCTATAGTTCAGCTGAACATTTTGCAAAAAAGAGTTGTTTATGTCCCTGAAATATTTGCAGCTCTTTGAGAATCCATACCAGGGGTTCACCCAGTGGTGGCTGGGCCACCCCACGGCGGTCTTAGTTTCACCTGTTATCCTTTTAGTAGTGCTCATTTTCACTCTTAAGTATTCCAGTTTGAGGAGGAATTATATAGTCACCTGACAATTTGGTTATGTGTTTCTTGAAGGTCATTTTTCCCTGAATCATAATTTTAAATGTTTTAGCTCCCTCTTTTCTTAGTGTTATCACATAAATACGTTAGAAGCTACAGTTTTAGGTAGCTACTGAAAGGATAGTGTATCATCCTAGTTATCTCATTTTCTTAAATTTTTATGACTTTTTTTTAAAGATTAGATCCCCTTTAAAATAATTATCAGTCAATAGATTTTCCTCTCAATAAAAATTATATAGACTACCCATTTAAGAAGACAGACACACAGCCTTTTATTGTGACGCGTGGTCAGAGAGCAATAGGCCAGGAGCAGAGATAATTTAACACTGTAATTTCATGACTGACCATTGAAACCTTCGGCAAATCATGTAACCTTTCTGTGCCTCAGTTTCTTCATTTTCAAAATGAAGAGGATACTTGCTATTTACCTACTGATCTACCTCACAAAGCAGTTGTGAGGATATTGAGTTGATGTTTATATAGTGGCGTTTAAAAAGACAAAATAAGTTGTTAGCTATGCTGGTTTTCCACACAAGTGGATTTGAAGATATTAGATAGGAAACAGATCACCCCAGAAAGTGGTCCGGTTTCTTATTATTACAGAGAAGCTTACAAGTTCGCAAAGCAAAAACTCTTTCTGGAATAAGTAATCAAAATCCTATGAAAATAATATTGTTTTATTATTTAGTCTTTGAGTTTACTTTGGAATATGTTCCTTAAGTATAATGTTGTTTTTCATAGGTTTTATCATGAAACTCAGATGCTATTGTAGAAGTAGAAGCAGAAAAAGAGAAGAAATGATCCAGTTACTTTTATAATTTGTAATACTCTAAGATATGTTGATAGAAATATGTAAAAGATGTACTACTTTATTATTAATTTTTAAAATTATTATAATAATTGGAGTATATATAATACTTCTATAAAATAGTATAGATCCCTTTTATGACTTTTGAGTTATTTCCAAAATAATTTTGGTTGTTTAAGTGATCCAGAGTATCCAATTGTTTAGGCAGAATTTATGTTACAGGATTTCATATATGATCATATAGGAAGATTACCTGGCTGGGTAATTTTGTGTTTAGAAGTTAATTGTTTAATCCCTGAAGTCTTAAGAGTTTATTGCTGGGGAACTAAGTAATATTTGTTAAGCAACTTTTGTAAAAACTGTAACATGAACAAAAGTTTTCTGTTTTGAGAATCTTGCTAAAATGACATCTACTGCAAAACATTACTACTAAATTCTTATACTTTCCATGCAAAGTTCATGTCTTAAAGAATTACTTCTGACAATTTCCTTTTGAGTGTTTCTTATATTGTAATAGATTCCTAGTTAAACTTTCTAAATTATTTTTCTAAATAATTATTAGAATATTCAGTAAGCCAGTGTTTAGTAAGCCATTGCAGAAAATAACAATAAGTAATCTATTAATTTCATGGATCTGTAAGTTGCTATTAACTTTTGTTATTACATAATAATTTGTTATTATTAGAACATTTTTTAAAAAATCATTATTAAAATAAGACTAATTATTAGAATTTGTTTTCTTACCAAATGAACGGGGCTTTGGAATAATTTCACTATATTAGAGGCCCTCATTTCACAAGAGTCATAAGAACTAAATAGGAACTTTCAAGGGTTTTCAGTTTATAAAGAATAGATCAGAGGATTGGACAATCAAAATTTTTTGAAATATTGCTGCCAATTTGTTTTTGGACACTACTATTTGATGAGATTATCAGTTCTTAAATGTATGCTTGTTGTATACCCAAATGAAATTAAATGTGGATAGGAAAGTCAGTGTGTGTTTTTTAAAGTATATTTTAGAATATTAATGAAGGAATTCATTGATATACAGCAGCAAACCTCATTTTTGTATACGTGTAGTAGATTTAGAGAATGTTCTTGATTTTTATGTAGATTACTGTTTTAAAGGAAAAATAAACTCTCCATAATTTTAATTGACACTGTTCAATAATGTGGGTTTTATATTTGTGATTTGTGTGGGCCATGCCTGAAAATCACAAGGATAAATATATTTGCACTAAGAGGCAGAACATATCCCTGAGAAATCTTAACGTACTTGAATCTCCAAAGTGTAACAGATCATATTTATTAAATCCTAAATAAATGGATCTAGACTTTTATCTTTCCTTTCTTTTCTCCCTTCCTCCTTTCATTCCTTTTATATCTTCTTTCCTCTCTGAAGCCTGTCTTTATAGTATAGCTTATAATGAGCTGACATATTTTTCTTCCGTTTGTTTGGTGGATACAGTTGTTTTTGATGGTCAGTACACTTAAAAGGTAGTAGTTCTGACTACAGATCCCACTACTTGAATAGCGGTATTGCACTTAAAGTAGTACGACAGATTTTGCTAGATAACTAAGCAACATCTAGATGTAAATATGAGGGATGCTAGCTCACTGTGTTGTCTTTTTCTCCACTAAGTAGAACACTTCGGTAAAGTGAAATATTCTCAGTGTAAATGTTTTAACATAAAATTATATTTCTAAAGCCAGTTATTATTAAAAACAAGCAAACAAACCCCAAACATTAAAAGCCTTGAGACCTCATTTTATGAAAGGAGTTTGTAAACTACATGCATCATTGTCAAAGTTTTCATTAGAAGAGGTTGAAACAGTGTAAGAGTGTTACAGGGAGCCTTCTGAAATATTAATTCCCGTTGTGTGGGTTATTTCTTTTCAATTCAATGACTTATTTTTCTGCCCAGAGACCTGGAAGACTAGGCAGTGTTATTCCCTTTACTAACTCCTGGAAACCAGGTTCTGTGAGCCATCTCGACCATCAGAGCAGCTATTAGTCCTGCCCCATCCCCAGTCCTATTGCAGTGGGAACAAACCCACACCCCTATTTCCTTTTATGTTCAGCTTGGTGTATTTAACATTTTATATCCATTATGGTAGATTGAAGCCTCATCGCAGTTTTAAATTTGTTAATGAAACAAGAATAATGGCATGTTCCTCTTCTCATAGATATCCTAAAAGACTTCTGTTTTTAACACACTCCCTGGAGACAATTTACCTTTTTTTCTGTGAAAATCTTTTCTTTTGTGATTATCCTGATCTCACATCATTTTGCAAAAGGAGATTTTTACTGTACTTAGTGCAAAAGAGTAGAAAGAATGGTTTACTGTGGCAAACATATATAAAATAAGGTCATAATTTGTTAATCTGACTGTACAACACCATTTTGAGTTGGTATTATTGACACAAATCTTATCAGTCTAGTCACTTAGAGCTGTATTTCTCAAAAGAATGCTGGCTAGCATCTTCCCTACTTAGTACACCAAATTGTAGGGGAGAGACTATGTATTTTTTTTTAAGCAATCCAATGGATTTGTTTTTGTCCATATTTTGTAAACAACTTGAAGAACTTTTCTCATTTTGAAGACAGAGAATACATGGACCTGCCTTTTAAATAATTGTAATCTAATATATATATTTATAAATTATAGCATTGGAAAAAGAGCTCTAATAATGATGTTGTTACTTCCTGGTATTTAATTTTTATAAAATGTTTTTGTAAGTAACTAATTGTAGTATTGCTTTTAAGTAGTTTAAAAATCTTTCTCAAATAAGTTCTCCCAGGACTTATTTCCTTGGGTCAATATTCTAAAGTTCAGTAGTCTAATATGAGTTTGAAATATTCCTACATCTCTTCAGTATCTTTTTATATATACCAGTACTCAAGCAAAGTATACCAAAAGCCTAAGTTCTGTGTTGCATTAATAAAGTACTTGTTATTTATCTTATTCAGTGGATTAGGTGAAGTAGAGAGTAAGTCTTTTCAAATGTGCATTTGATCATAAATTTCAAAATGTTTATTATGTTCATTTTTGGTGCATGATGCCAAATTGATCTTTAATCAGCCACTACTACCTGGTTGTTGTTTAGTTGCTATTAATAAGTTGTGTCTGACTCTTTTTGCAACTCCATGGACTGTAGCCTACCAGGCTCCTCTGTCCATGGAGTTCTCTAGGTAAGAATACTACCTGGTATGTAATGGCAAATGTTTCCCTTTCTGATCAATGGGTTGTAGATAAAACTATTTTTCTCTGCAGATTCTCACTAAATATGTATTTGAAAAAAACCTGCAAAGTGCTACCTGTAAATAAGTTAGCATTTTTGGCCTTATCTATGCATAATGTTCTCTCAGTTTGGTTTTGACAGACTCATGGACTTGGAATTGCTTTGTAGTATTTTAACTTATTGTAATGTAATGGATTTTTTGAGATGTTTATTTGATTAGCTGTTAAAATATAGGAAATTATGTAGCTTTGCATGAAATAAAGTACATTTCTACAAGTTACTAAGAACTTTGCTGGTCATTTATGTGTTTTCCTTCAACCATCTTTGAGATTATACTCTTTTTAGTAAACGAAGACTTTTTTTGTTCCTTTCAAGTTATTAACAGGTATCACGAAAGAAATGTTTTAAGATAGATAACTAAATACCTATACTTTAGGCTCTACCTTACTTCCTTCAGTGAAGTTGAAAACAGGAAAATCAATAAAACCAAATACTGAGTGTTTGAAAAGATCAATAAAATTGATGAAACCCTAGCCAGGCTGACAAAGAAAATAGAGAGTTGCTTTTCCATATACCAAAATAACAATGGAAATTTGAGATTAAAAACAACATCATTTACATCCGTCCTAGTTAATAGAGTAAGAAGAAAAGGAAATAAAAGATATGCAATTTTGGAAGTAAGAAATAAAGCTGTGTTTGTGTGCATATTGTAAAGCAAAACAAACTAAAAAATAAAAATTAATTTTAAAAAAATAAAATAAAGACTTATCTAAGAAATAAATAAGACAATAAAGTAAAAAGAAAAGAAAAGAGAGATACCTGGAGTAACAGGCAAGTTTGACAAAAAAGATCTTCAAGACCCATATAACCATGATGGTGTGATCGCTCACCTAGAGCCAGACATCCTGGAGTGTGAAGTCAACTGGGCCTTAGGAAGCATCACTACAAACAAAGCTGGTGGAGGTGATGGAATTCCAGTTGAGCTATTTTAAAGCCTAAAAGAGGATGCTATGAAAGTGCTGTACTCAGTATGTCAGCAAATTTGGAAAACTCAGCAGTGGCCACAGGACTAGAAAAGGTCAGTTTTCATTCCAATCCCAAAGAAAGGCAATGCAAAGAATGTTCAAGCTACTGCACAATTGCACTCATCTCACAGGTGAGCAAAGTAATGCTCAAAATTCTCCAAGCCAGGCTTCAACAGTACATGAACTGAGAACTTCCAGATGTTCAAGCTGGATTTAGAAAGGGCAGAGAAACCAGAGATCAAATTGCCAACATCCGTTGGATCATTGAAAAAGCAAGAGAGTTCCAGAAAAACATTTACTTCTGCTTTATTGACTACACCAAAGCCTTTGACTGTGTGGATAACAACAAACTGGAAAATTCTGAAAGAGATGGGAATACCAGACCACCTTACCTGCCTCCTGAGAAACCTGTATGCAGGTCAAGAAACAACAGTTAGAACTGGACATGGAACAACAGACTGGTTCTAAACTGAGAAAGGAGTACATCAAGGTTGTATATTGTCATCTCGCTTGTTTAACTTATATGCAGAGTACATCATATGAAATGCCAGACTGGATGAAGCTGGAGTCAACTTGCCAGGAGAAATAACCTCAGATACTCAGATGACATCGCTTTTATGGCAGAAAGTGAACTAAAGAGCCTCTTGTTGAATGTGAAAGAGGAAAGTGAAAAAGTTGGCTTAAAACTCAGCATTCAGAAAACTAAGATCATGCCACCTGGTCCTATCACTTCATGGCAAATAAATGGGAAAACAATGGAAACGGTGACAGACATTATTGTTTTGGGCTCCAAAATCACCACGGATGGTGACTGCAGCCATGAAATTAAAAGTTGCTTGCTCCTTGAAAGAAAAGCTATGACCAACCTAGACAATGTATTAAAAAGTAAAGACATTGCTGACAAAGGTCCATCTAATCAAAGCTAAGGTTTTTCCAATAGTCATGTGTGGATGTGAGAGTTGGACTATAAAGAAAGCTGAGCACTGAAGAATTGATGCTTTCGAACTGTGTGTTGGAGAAGACTCTTGAGAGTCCCTTGGACTGCAAGGAGATCCAATGAATCAATCCTAAAGGAAATAAGTCCTGAATATTCATTGTGAGGACTGATGCTGAAGCTGAAACTCCAATACTTTGTCCACCTGATGTGAACAACTGACTCCTTGGAGAAGACCCTGATGCTGGGCAAGATTGAAGGCAGGAAGAGAAGGGGATGACAGAGAATGAGATGGTTGGATGGCATCACCGACTCGATGGATGTGAGTTTGAGTAAGCTCTGGGAGTTGGTGATGGACAGGGAAGCCTGGCCTGCTGCAGTCCATGGGGTTGCAAAGAGTCAGACATAACTGAGTGACTGAATACTGAACTGAACTGAACTGAATACATAACACATATTTTAAATACATTAGCAGATAAAATTAGCCAAGAAAGTCATATTCATTATGTATACCTATGACTGATTCATGTTGATGTTGGCAGAAACGAACACAGTTTTGTAAAGCAATTATCCTTCAATTAAAAAATAAAGAAATAGTCAAAAAAAATAAAAGAACTGGCTAAAAAAATGAAAACAAAAAACAACCACAAAAAAACCTAGATGAGTAAATGATTATAGTAAGTTTGTAGGATATAAGGCTAATATTAAAAAGTGAGTCCTTTTCCCTTTTACCAGCAGTGGAAGAATAGAATTCAAAATTAAAATTAAATTAAAGATAATACCATTCACATTCAGTTCAGTTCAGTTGCTCAGTCGTGTCTGACTCTTTGCGACCCCATGAATCGTAGCATGCCTGGCTTCCCTGTCCATCACCAACTCCAGGAGTTCACTCAGATTCATGCCCATCGAGTCCGTGATGCCATCCAGCCATCTCATCCTCTGTCATCCCCTTCTCCTCCTGCCCCCAATCCCTCCCAGCATCAAGGTCTTTTCCAATGAGTCAACTCTGCATGAGGTGGCCAAAGTACTGGAGCTTCAGCTTTAGCATCATTCCCTCCAAAGAAATCCCAGAGCTGATCTCCTTCAGAATGGACTGGTTGGATCTCCTTGCAGTCCAAGGGACTCTCGAGTCTTCTCCAACACCACAGTTCAAAAGCATCAATTCTTTGGCGCTCAGCCTTCTTCCCAGTCCAACTCTCACATCCATACATGACCACAGGAAAAACCATAGCCTTGGCTAGACGGACCTTAGTCGGCAAAGTAATGTCTCTGCTCCTGAATATGCTATCTAGGTTGGTCATAACTTTTCTTCCAAGGAGTAAGCCTCTTAATTTCATGGCTGCAATCACCATCTGCAGTGATCACTGTTTGCCCATCTGTTTCCTATGAAGTGATGGGACTAGATGCCATGATCTTCGTTTTCTGAATGTTGAGCTTTAAGCCAACTTTTTCACTCTCCTCTTTCACTTTCATCAAGAAGCTTTTTAGTTCCTCCTCACTTTCTGCCATCAGAGTAGTGTCATCTGCATATCTGAGGTTGCATATCTGATATTTCTCCTGGCAGTCTTGATTCCAGCTTGTGCTTCTTCTAGCCCAGCGTTTCTCATGATGTATTCTGCATATAAGTTAAATAAGCAGGGTGACAATATACAGCCTTGACGTACTCCTTATCCTATTTGGAACCAGTCTGTTGTTCCATTTCCTAAAATGAAATGCTTAGGTAATAAATTTAATAAAATATATCTAAGACCTATATGAAGAAAACTACAAACCACTGATGAAAGAAATCAAAGAACAGAATAAATAGAGATTCCATAATGAGCAGGAAGGCAGGAAGACCCAATATTTCCAGGATGTCACTTCTTCCCAAACTGACCTATTGATTCAGTGTAATCCCAGTTAAAGCCCCAATAAGTTAGTTTATGGATATTGACAAACTGATTCTAAAGTTTATATGGAGAGGCAAAAGACCCAGAAGAGTCAACACAATACTGAAGGAGAACAAAGTTGGGAGTACTGACACTAGCCAATTTCAAGACTTCCAATAAAGCTACAATTATCAAGACATTGTGAGATTGGTGAAAGAATAGACAAGTAGACAAACTGTCAGAGAGCAGAAGTACACCCACATGAATATAGTCAATTGATCTTTGACAAAAAAAGGCAATTCAATGGAGAAAGGAGTCTTTAACAAATGATGCTGGAACACTGGACATCCAAATGCAAAAATAATCTAGACACTAACTTTACACCTTTTACAAAAAATTAACTCAAAATGGTTCATGAACCTGAAACACAAAACTTCTAGAAGATAACATAGGGAGAAATATAGGTAAACATGGGCTTGGCAGACTATATATATATCACACAAAAGTGTGGGTATATATATATATGTACCCAGAGATATGTACAGGAATGGCATTATTCATATAATTTCAGCCATAGATAATTCAGTCAACAGAATAGGTTTATTTATTCAACATGATGGATATGTGCATGAATAAGTGGAAGTTATTAATTATTAATACAACTATGTAACAACATGGATGAAGCAAAGATATGGAGCCAAACAAGTCAGACATGAAAATTATAGTGTGATTCTGCTTATATGAAGTTCAAAAAAAGATTAAATTGTAGAGTTAAAAATGAATGTAGTAAAATCATAAAGAATAAAAACCAAGAAATTACCATACATATCAGGCTATTAGTTCAGTTCAGTCGCGCAGTCGTGTCCGACTCTTTGCGACCCCATGAATCACAGTACGCCAGGCCTCCCTGTCCATCACCAACTCCCGGAGTTCACTCAGACTCACGTCCATTGAGTCTGTGATGCCATCCAGCCATCTCATCCTCGGTCGTCCCTTTCTCCTCCTGCCCCCAATCCCTCCCAGCATCAGGGTCTTTTCCAATGAGTCAACTCTTCGCATAAGGTGCCCAAAGTACTGGAGCTTCAGTTTTAGCATCATTCCTTCCAAAGAAATCCCAGGGCTGATCTCCTTCAGAATGGACTGGTTGGATCTCCTTGCAGTCCAAGGGACTCTCAAGAGTCTTCTCCAACACCACAGTTCAAAAGCATCAATTCTTTGGCGCTCAGCCTTCTTCCCAGTCCAACTCTCACATCCATACATGACCACAGGAAAAACCATAGCCTTGGCTAGACGGACCTTAGTCGGCAAAGTAATGTCTCTGCTCCTGAATATGCTATCTAGGTTGGTCATAACTTTTCTTCCAAGGAGTAAGCCTCTTAATTTCATGGCTGCAATCACCATCTGCAGTGATCACTGTTTGCCCATCTGTTTCCTATGAAGTGATGGGACTAGATGCCATGATCTTCGTTTTCTGAATGTTGAGCTTTAAGCCAACTTTTTCACTCTCCTCTTTCACTTTCATCAAGAAGCTTTTTAGTTCCTCCTCACTTTCTGCCATCAGAGTAGTGTCATCTGCATATCTGAGGTTGCATATCTGATATTTCTCCTGGCAGTCTTGATTCCAGCTTGTGCTTCTTCTAGCCCAGCGTTTCTCATGATGTATTCTGCATATAAGTTAAATAAGCAGGGTGACAATATACAGCCTTGACGTACTCCTTATCCTATTTGGAACCAGTCTGTTGTTCCATTTCCTAAAATGAAATGCTTAGGTAATAAATTTAATAAAATATATCTAAGACCTATATGAAGAAAACTACAAACCACTGATGAAAGAAATCAAAGAACAGAATAAATAGAGATTCCATAATGAGCAGGAAGGCAGGAAGACCCAATATTTCCAGGATGTCACTTCTTCCCAAACTGACCTATTGATTCAGTGTAATCCCAGTTAAAGCCCAATAAGTTAGTTTATGGATATTGACAAACTGATTCTAAAGTTTATATGGAGAGGCAAAAGACCCAGAAGAGTCAACACAATACTGAAGGAGAACAAAGTTGGGAGTACTGACACTAGCCAATTTCAAGACTTCCAATAAAGCTACAATTATCAAGACATTGTGAGATTGGTGAAAGAATAGACAAGTAGACAAACTGTCAGAGAGCAGAAGTACACCCACATGAATATAGTCAATTGATCTTTGACAAAAAAAGGCAATTCAATGGAGAAAGGAGTCTTTAACAAATGATGCTGGAACACTGGACATCCAAATGCAAAAATAATCTAGACACTAACTTTACACCTTTTACAAAAAATTAACTCAAAATGGTTCATGAACCTGAAACACAAAACTTCTAGAAGATAACATAGGGAGAAATATAGGTAAACATGGGCTTGGCAGACTATATATATATCACACAAAAGTGTGGGTATATATATATATGTACCCAGAGATATGTACAGGAATGGCATTATTCATATAATTTCAGCCATAGATAATTCAGTCAACAGAATAGGTTTATTTATTCAACATGATGGATATGTGCATGAATAAGTGGAAGTTATTAATTATTAATACAACTATGTAACAACATGGATGAAGCAAAGATATGGAGCCAAACAAGTCAGACATGAAAATTATAGTGTGATTCTGCTTATATGAAGTTCAAAAAAAGATTAAATTGTAGAGTTAAAAATGAATGTAGTAAAATCATAAAGAATAAAAACCAAGAAATTACCATACATATCAGGCTATTAGTTCAGTTCAGTCGCGCAGTCGTGTCCGACTCTTTGCGACCCCATGAATCACAGTACGCCAGGCCTCCCTGTCCATCACCAACTCCCGGAGTTCACTCAGACTCACGTCCATTGAGTCTGTGATGCCATCCAGCCATCTCATCCTCGGTCGTCCCTTTCTCCTCCTGCCCCCAATCCCTCCCAGCATCAGGGTCTTTTCCAATGAGTCAACTCTTCGCATAAGGTGCCCAAAGTACTGGAGCTTCAGTTTTAGCATCATTCCTTCCAAAGAAATCCCAGGGTTGATCTCCTTCAGAATGGACTGGTTGGATCTCCTTGCAGTCCAAGGGACTCTCAAGAGTCTTCTCCAACACCACAGTTCAAAAGCATCAATTCTTCGGCGCTCAGCCTTCTTCACAGTCCAACTCTCACATCCATACATGACCACAGGAAAAACCATAGCCTTGACTAGACGGACCTTAGTCGGCAAAGTAATGTCTCTGCTTTTGAATATACTATCTAGGTTGGTCATAACTTTTCTTCCAAGGAGTAAGCGCCTTTTAATTTCATGGCTGCAGTCACCATCTGCAGTGATTTTGGAGCCCAAAAAAACAAAGTCTGACACTGTTTCTACTGTTTCCCCATCTATTTCCCATGAAGTGATGGGGCCAGATGCCATGATCTTCGTTTTCTGAATGTTGAGCTTCAAGCCAACTTTTCCACTCTCCTCTTTCACTTTCAACAAGAGGCTTTTTAGCTCCTCCTCACTTTCTGCCATAAGGGTGGTGTCATCTGCATATCTGAGATTATTGATATTTCTCCCAGCAATCTTGATTCCAGCTTGTGTTTCTTCCAGTCCAGCATTTCTCATGATGTACTCTGCATATAAGTTAAATAAGCAGGGTGACAATATACAGCCTTGACGTACTCCTTTTCCTATTTGGAACCAGTCTGTTGTTCCATGTCCAGTTCTAACTGTTGCTTCCTGACCTGCATACAGATTTCTCAAGAGGCAGGTCAAGTGGTCTGGTATTCCCATCTCTTTCAGAATTTTCCACAGTTTACTGTGATCCACACAGTCAAAGGCTTTGGCATAATCAATAAAGCAGAAATAGATGTTTTTCTGGAACTCTCTTGCTTTTTCCATGATCCAGCGGATGTTGGCAATTTGATCTCTGGTTCCTCTGCCTTTTCTAAAACCAGCTTGAACATCAGGGAGTTCACATGGCTTTGCTTACCTTTAAAGAGAAGGAAGGGATTAGTGACTATGATGAGCACAAGAGAAACTTCTGGATTGCTACCTGTGTTCCCGTTCTTGGGTGGTAGTTTTACAGGTGTCCACTTGGTAGTAATGAATTGCTAAACAGTACATGCATCTGGTCCCATCACTTCATGGGAAATAGATGGGGAAAAAGTGGAAACAACGTCAGACTTTATTTTGGGGGGCTCCAAAATCACTGCAGATGGTGATTGCAGCCATGAAATGAAAAGATGCTTACTCCTTGGAAGGAAAGTTATGATCAACCTAGATAGCATATTCAAAAGCAGAGACATTACTTTGCCCACAAAGGTCCATCTAGTCAAGGCTATGGTTTTTCCAGTGGTTGTGTATGGATGTGAGAGTTGGACTGTGAAGAAAGCTGAGTACCAAAGAATTGATGCTTTTGAACTGTGGTGTTGGAGAAGGCTCTTGAGAGTCCCGTGGACTGCAAGGAGGTCCAATCAGTCCATCCTAAAGGAGACCAGTCCTGGGTGTTCATTGGAAGGACTGATGCTAAAGCTGAAACTCCAGTACTTCGGCTACCTCATGCGAAGAGTTGACTCATTGGAAAAGACTCTGATGCTGGGAGGGATTGGAGGCAGGAGGAGAAGGGGATGACAGAGGATGAGATGGCTGGATGGCATCACCGACTCGATGGACATGAGTTTGGGTGAACTCCTGAAGTTGGTGATGGACAGGGAGGCCTGGAGTGCTGTGATTCATGGGGTCGCAAGGAGTTGGACACGACTGAGCCACTGAACTGAACGTGCTTTATGTGTGCTTTGCTATGTGTATATCTTTTCTTATAATGAAGTTTAAAAATATAGAGATTTAAATTCCATAGCTTAAAAGTTGGGACTGGAAGAAACTGCGTTATAGTGTTCCAAGGTCATGATAATATTCAGGAGGAGTAAAGATGTTGCTTTAAGCTAGATTTTCAATTGATGCATGCTACAGTCTTCTTTGGTCATCATTAAAAGAACAGAAATAGATATAGCAACAAATAAAGGAAAAATTAAGTGACAAAAATTTTTAACTCAAAACAGCAAAAGAACAGAAACTAACTAAGACTAGAACTTTTTGTTTAGAAATGCATACATTGTTGAGAAAACTATAAGTAAAGTCATGGGAAGTGATTTAGTATAGCAATCAGAGTATGCCTCTGATAGGGAAGAACGTTCAAATGTATCACTCAGAGAGCCTCTGGGTTACTATGGGCAATGTTTTGTTCCTTATATATGGGCATTTCGTATAAGCATTTTTCTATTTATACTTATCTACTGTACATTTATATTTTATGCACTTTTCTGAATATTTCTATATTTCAAAGTAGAAGTTTTGTGAAAAGAAAAATTGTAAATTGCATTAATAATCAAAAGAGTAAAATCACATCAAAAAGTTGCATAAAATATTTTTATATAATCACATATTATTAAAGTTATATTTTTTAAAAAGCATTTTTTCTGATAATGCATATCTGCATGCATACACAGAGACATGTATATGTGTAAGAACCTAAAACTACTGCAAAACAATCTTGGGAAAGACCAAAGCTGGAGGAATTATACTCCCTGACTTCAGACTGTGCTACAAAGTTACAGTAATGAAAGCAGTATGGTACTGGCACAAAAGCAGACATAGATACAGTGGAAAAGAATATTTAGCTTAGAAATAAACCCATGCACTTATGGTCAATCTATGACAAAGGAGGCAAGAATATACAGTGGAAAAAAGACAGTCCCTTCAATAACTAGTGCTGGGAAAACTGGGAAGCTACATGTAAAAGAATGAAATTATGATTTTCTCTAACACCATATATAAAAGTAAACTCAAAAAGTATTGAAGACCTAAATGTATGATTGGAAACCGTAAAACTCCAAGAAGAAATCATAGGAAGAACATTCTTTGACATAAATTGTAGCAATATTTTCTTGATCTGTCTCCTAAAGCAAAGGAAATAAAAGCAAAAGTGAATAAATGGGACCTAATTAAACTTAAAAGCTTTTGCACAGCAAGGAAATGATAAACAAAACAAAAAGACAGCCTATGTTTGGGAGAAAATATTTGCAAATGATGCTATTAAATACCAACAAGGGGTTAATAGCCACAGGTCATACAACTTAACATAAAAAAAAAAAAAAAAACAGCCCAATTAAACTATGAGCAGAAGACCTGAGTAGACATTTTCCCAAAGATGATATATAGATGGCCAACAGGCTCATGAAAAGATGTTCAACATTGCTAATTACAATGAGATATCACCTCACACTTAGAATGGCTGTCATCAAAAAGAACACAAATAACAAGTATTGGCTAGGACGTGGAGAAAAGGGAACCCTTATAACACTGTTGGTAGGTAAATTTGTGCAGCCATTGTGGAAAACAATGGAGGTTTCTCAAAAAACTAAAAATGGAACTACCATATGACCCAACAATTCCACTCCTGGGAATTTGAAACAATACACACACCCCAGTGTTCATAGCAGCATTATTTACAATTGCCAAGATATGGAAGCAACCTAAGAGTCCATCAACAGATGAATGGATAAAGACGATGTTCTATATATATACAACAGAATACTACTCAGCCATTAAAAAGAATGAAATTTTGTCATTTGCAACAGCATGGATAGTCTTGGAGGATATTATGGTAAGTGAAATAAGTCAGGCAAAGACAAATAATGTATGATATCTTTTACATTTGGAATCTGAAGAAGACAACAAAGTAGTGAATATAACAACAACAAACAAACAAAAAAACAGATTCATAGAAAAGAGACTAGTGTTTACCAGTGGGGAGAGGAAAAGAGGGAGGGGCAATATAAAGGTAGGGGATGAAGAGGTGCAAACCATTATGTAGCAAATAAGCTACAAGGATACATTATACAATACAGAAAATAATAGCCTATATTTTATAATCACTATAAATTAAGTATAACTTAAAAATTATGAATCACTATTTTATACTATAAATATGGTACATCAACTGTATTTCAATTAAAAAATAAATGAAAAAAGCAATCTTTTTTCTAATAAAGAACACATATATTCATACATATATATAGACATATATATGTATAAATGAATGCAAAATACTGCAAATGTCATCCTTTATGCTATAATCTTTACCTTTAAGAACCCAGAGAAAGCCAAGGATACCTACCATCACCACTTCTATTAACATTGTATGTCCCATAATCAAAAGAGAGAAATAAAAGGCCTAAGAATGAGAAAGTTTTATTTACTCTGACATGATTATGTATGTGGAAGATCCAAAAAAACACAAATTATTAGAATTGATAAGAAAATGGCATCTCAATATAGTGTTTAGGGCCCCTGAATTCTAGTTAGTTCAGAGACTCCCCAGTAAACCCAGTCCTCAGACTCATTTATTTTTAAAAGGGGATGGGGTGAGTGAGATGGCATATAATACAATGCTCATTAGTGTGAGGATTATAATCAAATAATGGATGTACCAAGCAAAATGCTGCCCCACAGATGATTCTCATTATTTAAGAAACACCAAGTATCTGTGTGGTTAAGTACCTCTTCCTCCAGGTCCTTATCTGGAAGTCGTTTCTGAGGGAACATCCCTGCTTAATTTTTCTTCTTATCACTTAGCACTATCTAACATACTGTGCTTAGTTGCTCAGTCGTGTCTGACTCTTGGCGATCCCATGGACTACAGTCCTCCAGGCTCCTCTGTCCATGGGGTTCTCCAGGCAAGAATACTGGAGTGGGTTGCCATGCTCTCCAGGGTATCTTCTCAACACGGATTAAACCCAGGTCTCCCTCATTTACTGTCTGAGCCCCTAGGGAAGGGTATTCTGTCTAGCCAAATTCTGAAAATCATCAGAACTTAGCACTATCTAACATACTATGCTATTTCTCACTTCTTTCCTCAGACATAAACTCCAAAAGAAATTTTTGTTTACAGAACCACTTGTGCCTGACCCATAATAGATACTCAATTTGTGTTGAATCAGTAGATTAATTTGCTCAGTTTCCATCCTGCCCTGATCTGAGCTAATGCATGATATTAGGTACTGGGGATTGTCAATGGGATATCAATAGGAGGAGCCTTGTGACATCTTTTAAACCTCACGACATCTTTGTCTTTTCCCTGTGGAGGGAGTAAGGGTTGGAGATTAGATGTGTGTGAATATTAGAATTAGTAAGAAAGGAGAGAGGTCCAGAAAAGGGGGCATGAGAATACCAAAGGAAGACTCCTGGTATTCTGAGTTGGCATTTTGAGCCAGTGCTGCTCAGAGTGTCATTTGCCCACTTTGAAATGTGATTTTGGTAGAGATTCCTTAGCCCTGGATTTGTAAGCAGGATTTTTCAAAATTTTCCCACATGTTACTTTAAATGTTTTTTAAAACTTAATGAAAGCCTCCCAACTGATTTACGTGAAATCGATAGTAGCATACAGACAGAATCAGTATACTAACTGCTAGACTAATTAGATTGTGTCTATAGGGCTTCCCTGGGCGTCTCAGGGGTAAAGAATCCTGCAATGCAGGAGACACAGTTTCAGTCCCTAGGTGGGGAAGTCCCCCTGGAGAAGGAAATGGCAACCCAATCCAGTATTCTTGCCTGGAAAACCCCATGGACAGAGGAACCTGGTGGGCTACAGTCCATGGGTCACAAAGAGTCAGACACAACTTAGTGACTAAACAATAACAAATTTCATAATACCTAGTTCTTTCCTTTGAAAGACTTAACATCTTATTTTTCAATCTGTTGTTTGTAATGATTTGTAATGTCTCTCCAGTCAAACTGCCAGCTCCATGAGGTCAAAAGTCATTTTTGCCTGCCTCACTATCTGTGCACAGAGTGTACCAGAGTGTACAGCATTTAATAGATGATAAACAACTGCCTAAAGCTCAACATTCAGAAAACTAAGATCATGGCATCTAGTCCCATAACTTCATGGCAAATAGATGGGAAACAGTTTCAGACTTTATTTTTGGGGCTCCAAAATCACTGCAGATGGTGATTGTGTTTAGGGCCCCTGAATTCTAGTTAGTTCAGAGACTCCCCAGTAAACCCAGTCCTCAGACTCATTTATTTTTAAAAGGGGATGGGGTGAGTGAGATGGCATATAATACAATGCTCATTAGTGTGAGGATTATAATCAAATAATGGATGTACCAAGCAAAATGCTGCCCCACAGATGATTCTCATTATTTAAGAAACACCAAGTATCTGTGTGGTTAAGTACCTCTTCCTCCAGGTCCTTATCTGGAAGTCGTTTCTGAGGGAACATCCCTGCTTAATTTTTCTTCTTATCACTTAGCACTATCTAACATACTGTGCTTAGTTGCTCAGTCGTGTCTGACTCTTGGCGATCCCATGGACTACAGTCCTCCAGGCTCCTCTGTCCATGGGGTTCTCCAGGCAAGAATACTGGAGTGGGTTGCCATGCTCTCCAGGGTATCTTCTCAACACGGATTAAACCCAGGTCTCCCTCATTTACTGTCTGAGCCCCTAGGGAAGGGTATTCTGTCTAGCCAAATTCTGAAAATCATCAGAACTTAGCACTATCTAACATACTATGCTATTTCTCACTTCTTTCCTCAGACATAAACTCCAAAAGAAATTTTTGTTTACAGAACCACTTGTGCCTGACCCATAATAGATACTCAATTTGTGTTGAATCAGTAGATTAATTTGCTCAGTTTCCATCCTGCCCTGATCTGAGCTAATGCATGATATTAGGTACTGGGGATTGTTCAATGGGATATCAATAGGAGGAGCCTTGTGACATCTTTTAAACCTCACGACATCTTTGTCTTTTCCCTGTGGAGGGAGTAAGGGTTGGAGATTAGATGTGTGTGAATATTAGAATTAGTAAGAAAGGAGAGAGGTCCAGAAAAGGGGGCATGAGAATACCAAAGGAAGACTCCTGGTATTCTGAGTTGGCATTTTGAGCCAGTGCTGCTCAGAGTGTCATTTGCCCACTTTGAAATGTGATTTTGGTAGAGATTCCTTAGCCCTGGATTTGTAAGCAGGATTTTTCAAAATTTTCCCACATGTTACTTTAAATGTTTTTTAAAACTTAATGAAAGCCTCCCAACTGATTTACGTGAAATCGATAGTAGCATACAGACAGAATCAGTATACTAACTGCTAGACTAATTAGATTGTGTCTATAGGGCTTCCCTGGGCGTCTCAGGGGTAAAGAATCCTGCAATGCAGGAGACACAGTTTCAGTCCCTAGGTGGGGAAGTCCCCCTGGAGAAGGAAATGGCAACCCAATCCAGTATTCTTGCCTGGAAAACCCCATGGACAGAGGAACCTGGTGGGCTACAGTCCATGGGTCACAAAGAGTCAGACACAACTTAGTGACTAAACAATAACAAATTTCATAATACCTAGTTCTTTCCTTTGAAAGACTTAACATCTTATTTTTCAATCTGTTGTTTGTAATGATTTGTAATGTCTCTCCAGTCAAACTGCCAGCTCCATGAGGTCAAAAGTCATTTTTGCCTGCCTCACTATCTGTGCACAGAGTGTACCAGAGTGTACAGCATTTAATAGATGATAAACAACTGCCTAAAGCTCAACATTCAGAAAACTAAGATCATGGCATCTAGTCCCATAACTTCATGGCAAATAGATGGGAAACAGTTTCAGACTTTATTTTTGGGGCTCCAAAATCACTGCAGATGGTGATTGCAGCCATGAAATGAAAAGACACTTACTCTTTGGAAAGAAAGTTATGACCAACCTAGATAGTATATTTAAAAGTAGATATATTACTTTGCCAACAAAGGTCCATCTAGTCAAGGCTATGGTTTTTCCTGTGGTCATGTATGGATGTGAGAGTCGGACTGTGAAGAAAGCTGAGCGCCGAAGAATTGATGCTTTTGAACTGTGGTGTTGGAGAAGACTCTTGAGAGTCCCTTGGACTGCAAGGAGGTCCAACCAGTCCATCCTAAAGGAGACCAGTCCTGGGATTTCTTTGGAATGACTGATGCTGAGGCTGAGACTCCAATACTTTGGCCACCTCATGCGAAGAGTTGACTCATTGGAAAAACCCTGATGCTGGGAGGGATTGGGGGCAAGAGGAGAAGGGGATGACAGAGGATGAGATGGCTGGATGGCATCACCAACTCAATGCACATGAGTCTGAGTGAACTCTGGGAGTTGGTGATGGACAGGGAGGCCCAGCGTGCTGTGATTCATGGGGTCGCAAAGAGTCGGACACGACTGAGCGACTGAACTGAATTGAAACAACTGCTACACTATCTAAAGATCAAGATTTATAGATATATTAAACCAAAGTATAAATCTTTCTTGACTAGGATTTTGCAGTTAATGAAGCCCTTTGAAATTGTTCCAGATATAACTTGGAAAATTATCCTCATTCAGTCATTGAATTCAAGAAGACTCCTTGCACTATTGCTTTCTGGCCTTAAGCTAGCTATCTGCTTATTTTCCCAATCAAATCAGAAGACGCTCATCAACCTACTATAGCCTAAACTGACTATGCATGACTATTGCATATTTATTCTCCCCATTCATAACCTCATACTCTTTTGGAAGAAGCCTACTGTACATGTCTCACTGATGGAATGTCAGTTTCCTCTTATTTGCTCCCAGTAATTATCAGTAATCATCCTCAGAGGAAGGATTTTCTCACTGAAACAGAAGTTTCGACACCATTTGTCCCAACATTAGTTCATTCCGTCGTCTTCTTTCTCCTGAAACCAATTTTAAATATACATGAACCATTTAAATATATGTGAATGGTGATATACCCTGTGTCCTTATGTATTTAGGGTAAATGCATGTTTGCCTTCTGTCTCCCTCCAGAACTGATATTCTCAACCCTGGCTTCATATTAGAATCACTTGAGGAACTTTGAAAGCATACTTATGTCTGGGTCCTATTTCAGAATGTCTTATGTAGATTACTTATGGGGGAGTCCAGGCAAAGATGTACAGCTCCCAGGAATTACAGTTCATAAGGTAGAGACTCTCCCTTCTACAACTACATTTCTGTTTCCCCCAACTTCACTTACCAGAATACACAGGGCAGGGCTCTCTCCTCAGGGTTTCTCTAAATGTCAGGCCTCTTTAGCAAAAGGAGGTCAGAGTTGACTGCTGCTCATTCAGTTTGTCAGCTGACTGCCTGATTCATGGTCTTGAGAACTAGGAATCTCACTTCTCAGCCAATTTGTCCTGAGATTTTTAAGTGTAGAATCTCTTAGGTGGGGGCATTTCTCAAATGCTGTATAAATTAGCAAATGTTTAAACATGAAAAGAAAACGAAGCCCCAGTAAAGCAAAGTAAAATTTCAAGTAAAAGCTGACACAGGATATTACTCCACACCAGGGTTTTCAGAAACTATCACAGAAGAGGCCCTTGGGATGAAGAGAAATATAAAGTCCTCATTCACTGGCTCTTGAACAGGAGTCGCAGGTGAACAGTGGCTTTCTTTTCGAAGAATTTGCTGCCAATGGAATGTGAAGACATCTGTTGGCCCAACAGTTGAAAGCAAGGGACCAGCAGATGTCACTGGCACACGGCTTTTAGAATGGTTTATCCAATAATAATAATAATAATAATAAAAATGCTTGAGTTTATGAGACTCTGTCATCAGGGAAATAAGTCTTACACACAGGTACATTTGAGAGCAAAGTTAGCATAGAATTGAAGGAAATACCCAGCATCATGGATGAGCTTCAGTATTCAGCCAGTAGAGACAGATTAGAGACTCTAGCCATAGCTGGTAACCTCACCCAGAGCAGGAAGAGCATTAAATGATGGGTACCATTTAGATTAGGGGAAGAATGGCAGAAGGAAGAAAGCTAGAACACTCTAAACACCAGAAAGAATGTAGCAAAGACAGAAGCAGGGAAACATAAATGTGGGCTTATCATTTGAAGAAATTGCTAAATAGTTCTCCAATCTTTGGCCATGTGGACATGCTTGCCAACATTGGTGTCGTCAGTCTTTCTCACTTTAAACTTTCTGGTGAGGGTGACGTGGTACCTCTAGTTTCAGTTTTCATTTCGTTTATGTCCAATGATGTTAAACATTTGTCTGTGTATTCACAGCTGTTTTTATATCTTCCTTTTGAACTGTCTGTTCATCTTTGCTTTTCTTTTTTTTTTGGAGTGATCCACACATTCAGATCCAGAAACCTCCACCATAGAGGAGGTGATGTTGATCCACCTCTTTCCTTCTCCCTTACCTTATAAAACAGAAACAAACAAAAAAGAGCCCAATTTTTAGTTAGGTTGTTTGTCTTTTTATTCAGTTCAGTTCAGTTCAGTCGCTCTGTCATGTCTGACTCTGCGAACCCATAAACTGCAGTACGCCAGGCCTCCCTGTCCATCACCAACTCCTGGAGTTCACTCAAACTTATGTCCATTGAGTTGGTGATGCCATCCAACCTCTGTTGTCCTCATCCTCTCATCTCATCCTCTGTTGTCCTCTTATCCTTCTGCCCTCAGTCTTTCCCAGCATCAGGGTCTTTTCAAATGAGTCAATTCTTCGCATCATGTGGCCAAAACTATTGGAGTTTCAGCTTCAACATCAGTCCTTCCAATGAATATTCAGGACTGATTTCCTTTAGGATGGACTGGTTCAATTTCCTTGCTGTCCAGGGGAGTCTCAAGAGTCTTCTACAACACAACAGTTCAAAAGCATCAATTCTTCGGTGGTGGCTTTCCTTATAGTCCAACTCTCACAATCATACAATACTGGAAAAACCAAAGCTTTGACTTGACGGACCTTTGTTGGCAAGTAATGTCTGTGCTTTTTAATATGCTGTCTAGGTTGGTCATAACTTTTCTTCCAAAGAGTAAGCGTCTTTTAATTTCGTGGCTGCAGTCACCATCTGCAGTGATTTTGGAGTCAAAAAAATTAAAGTCTGTCTTTTTATAAATAAACTATTAATCTATTAGTTGTTTTGTACAAGTTCTTTATACGTTCTGGAATAAAGATCTTCATGGATAACCTGTTCACTTTCTTCCTTGTCTTTTGATGAACAGAAGCATTTATGTTTGATGAACCCTGGTTTATCAATTTTATTGTTTAAGAAATTTTTGCTGCCTCCAAGTCATAAGGGTATTCTCCTATGCTTTCTTTTTCTTAAGTTTTATGGTTTTAGATTTTTACATTTAGGCCGTGATCCATCTTGAATTAAAGTCTGTACATATATGATTTAGGGGACTATGGTTTTTTAAAAAAATATAAATATTAATTCTTTTCCTTCAAAGCATCTTGCTGGGAGTGTGTGAGTATTGAATTTATAGATCAGTTTTTGTGAGAACAGAGATCTTAACAATTTTGAACTTTCAGAGCTAGTAACTTTGTATATCTTTCAATTTCAATAATCCTTTTTAGAGTGTAGAGGTCATGGACAATTTGTTGCTAGGTTTAATCTTAGCTATGTAAAGTTTTTGGATTTTTTAAGATTTTAATTCCAATACTTTCTATTAGACAGAAATACAACTGATTTTTATATAGTGACCTTGAATCCTGAAATTTTGATAATTTGACTTATTTTACTGGGAATTTTTATCACTTCAGTAGTATTTTCTATGTACACAATGGTGTCTCTGATGGATATCAGTTTTCTGCCTTCCTGATTATTTTATTTATGTATGTATGTATTTATGAATGAATGAACTGGCTAGAGTTTCTACCATGTTGTCAAACACAAATGATAAGAGCAGGCATTTCTACTTTGTTCTTATCTTAGATGGAAAGAGTTCAATGTTTCATCATTAAGTATGATTATAGACCATGATTTTTAAAAATACATGACTTTTATCACATTGAAGAAATTACTTTCTGGACTTCCTTGGTGGTCCAGTGGTTAAGACCCCAAGCTCCCAATGCAGGGGGCCCGGGATTCAACCCCTGATCAGGGAACTAGATCTGACAGGCTGCAAGGAAAATCAAAGATCCTGCGAGCTGCAACTAAGACATGGAGCAGCTAAGTAAATATTTTTTTAAAAATTGTTTTCTATTCCTAGTTATGCTGAGAGTTTCTATAATAAAAAGGTAATGATTTTTGTCAAATTTTTTTTCTTCATCTATTGAAAAGATCATATGGTACTTCATTTTTACTCTGTTATTGTGGTGAGTTACAATAATTCATTTTGTTGAGTTTCCTTTGCTATGCAGGGCTTCCCTGATAGCTCAGTTGGTAAAGAATCTGCCTGCAGTGTGGGAGACCTGGATTCAATCCCTGGGTTGGGAAGATGCCCTGGAGAAGGGAAAGGCTACCCACTCCAGTATTCTGGCCTAGAGAAGTCCATGGACCGTATAGTCCATGGGGTCACAAAGAATCAGACACAACTGAGCGACTTTCACTTTCACTTGCTATGCGAAAGACTAAGTTTAGATAGGTTTATTTTTGCGTTTGTTGCCTTTGCTTTGGGTGTCAAATCCAAAAAAAAAAAAAAAAAAAACCACATCACCCAGAACTATGTCAAGGAGCACCTAGTTTTCTTCTAGGAGTTCTCTGGTTTTGGTCTTATATGAGGTCTTTTCTGTCTATTTCAGAGTTGCACTAAAAACCAGCATTGAAGCCAGTTTTGTTTTGAGGGTAGAAAATGCAAAGATATCTTCTGGAGTTTTCAGGCCCTGTCCTTCCCAGGGTTAACATTATAAGGCAGCAAAATTACAAGATGACCTCAACTTATATATCAGTAAACTATGGAAAGCCCCCTAGTCCTATTTTATGAAGCTTATTCAGAATTAGAGTCTCAGCTTTAGAAGTTCAGTCCTCCAGGTGAAGATGTGGACTTTAGAGTTAGGACCTGATACCTGTTCAGGAACAATGAGCTTTTTAAGAGGCCATCAGAGCAATAGTCCTGGAATGGTAGGTCATGTTCCCTTGGGGGTTTGCCTAGGGATATCTTGAGTTTCCCAGGCGGTGCTAGTGGTAAAGAATCCGCCTGCCAGTGCAGGAGACCTAAGAGACCCGGGTTCAATCCTTGGGTCAAGAAGATCCCCTGGAGGAGGAAATGGCAAACTGCTTCAGTATTCTTGCCCAGAGAGAATCCCATGGACAGAGAAGCCTGGTGGGCTATGGTCCACAGGGTTGTAAAGAGTTGGACACAGCTGAAGGGACTTATCACTTAGCAAGTCTTGAGTCTGCTACATTAGCAGAGATTTACGCAGGTCCTGGGGAAATGGAGCTTGTCTGTTTGCAACCCCATGAACTATACAGTCCATGGAATTCTCCAGGCCAGAATACTGGAGTGGGTCGCTTTTCCCTTCTCCAGGGGATCGTCCCAACCCAGGGATCAAACCCAGGCCTCCTGCATTGCAGCTGGATTCTTTACTAGCTGAGCCTCATGGGAAGCCCCAAAATACTGGAGTGGGTAGCCTATCCCTTCTCTAGTGGATCTTCCCAACCCAAGAATCAAACTGGGGTCTCCCCTGGATATTGGCAGTATGAAGTAATAGAACCATTAGGTGGGGTACCAAAAGTTGGGGGGAAGGGTCCATAAAACAGGTGGATCCAAGTTACTTGGAGGTGGAGCTGTCATCCACTCGCTCTCTAAACGTCCCGACCATTACTGGTTCGGAGTGTTTTCCTGGCAGGGAGGGTGGAGATGATGTGGACAGCACTGGATTAGCTCACTAACCCCTCCTTCTTCTGGCCAAGGTTAGGGAGGGTGAGGACAGGCTAGTGGTTTACTCACAGAGGGAGGAGGGGCCAGAGAGCAAGAGGTGACCAACAGAAAGGAAGACAAAGGGATACCTCATCTCTCACCAAGCTCCCAGCCAGCGCCTTTCCTTCCCTGACTGCGTGTACTCCAGGTCTGCAAGGGCACAGGGCTCAGCTCTGTAGCCTCTACCGGAGCCAGGATGGCAGGACAACAGGTGCTGCTTCTGTTTGGATTTCTACTGCCTGAGCTCCTGTTCTCAGAGGCTGCCAAAATCCTAACTGTGTCCCTGGTGGGTAAGTGCTTGACTGAAGATCCAGAGACAGGCAAACAGCCCTTGGGGAGAGAGTCGCGTGTTTTTTCCAGTCTGAGGAAGGTTTTTTTACCCTGGCTGGCCGGTGAAGAGGCAGGAGCCACCCATGGGGGTCGGGTGTGGGGCTGGGACGAGAAGTTTGAGATCCAGCCCAGTGCAGGAGGCCCTGGGCTGCCTCCTCCAGGGCGTGAGCTGGACACTCAGAGGCTCTCACTAAGCA
>SJXQ01001102.1:108330-166560 GCA_006408695.1 Aepyceros melampus
TGTAGAGGGGGAAGGAAAGGGGCCCCTGAGGGCAGCAGTAATATTAAGAATTTTCTGAGCCTGCATGAGAGCCAGGGTGGAGCAGGGAAGATATTACAACGATAATTAGAAGAGTGGAGTGTTTTACCCAGAGGAATATATCAGGATACAGGGGTAATCACAGATGGGGGTTCCCTAAGACTTCATTTTAACCCACAGTGGGCTCTCTTATTTCACTGAGAATCTTTGAGCTGGAAAGAACCATAAGTTCTAATTGAGTTCCCACTAGGTTTTCCTGAGCAGGAAATTAAGGGTCAGGAAAGTGAGGCATCTACTGCAAGAGCAAACAGAAACCCCTAATGGAACATACCAGATATTTACTCAGGAGTTCTATCCCTGAGACCATCTTCTTCAAGCTGCCACTGTCACTCATTTTTCAGTGGGGATTTTAAAAATCACTCTTTGTCTCTATTTGAAATCTTTTTTTTTTTTTTGCTGCTGTTCTTTTTTTTTAATATAAATTTATTTATTTTAATTGGAGGTTAATTACTTTACAATATTGTATTGGTTTTGCCATACATCAACATGAATCCGCCACAAAATCTTTTTTCTTATTGGTTGTTTGTAATGATAATGCAAGACAGCTTTCTCACCCCCCTAAGAGTACACTCTTCCCTATTTTCGGACTCTGGGAGAGAGCTGATGTGGTTTGTGAGGGGCTGGAAGCTCAGAACGCACTGGGGCTCCCCAGGACCCTCCATGAATGGATGCATGTGTGGTTGCCCTTCATCTTGCCCTTTCTCCCAGGTCTAGGGATTAACACATGGGCAAGAGGTGTGGGAGATTGGTACTTATCATTTCCTGTTATGTCAGACTGTACAAGTGTGTGTTTAAAAACAATTGAGAAATAGGTACACACTATTTCTCTAGCACCATGTCCTTCTAACCTTAGTCTCCAAACATTTGCCATTTGCCACCAACTCCTCTTCTGATTGGCTTTCTCTACTGCTGAGACCCTTAGATTCAAGCAGCATCCCTGTGTTGGTGCAGATTCTAAGAGAAGAACTTAGTGTGATGGAGCTTGAACTTCTCTCAGGGATTAGGCTTCTCTTTCCTTAGGATACCAAGACTGTCCTTGGGTAGATAGTGTTCCAGCCTCTCATGCATATAAGATTCTGCAGGCCATCCCACAGTTATCCTACAAGTCCACCCCCAAGTCCTGATGGGTGTGAAGCATTTGGGCCTCCACTGAGAAACTTCCTGCTAGTTATATTAGAGTCTCAAGCACTTTGCCTCTAACTGATGGCTGCACATCCCTCTGCTGCAGTGGTTGCTACCTGGACTCACATTCAAGCTCCCACAGTTCTCACTCCTACAACATACATTTCCAAAGAGAAGAATCCCAGAAATAGCTCTGATGGGTTGTCAATTAGAAATTCTTCACACTCACATGGCACTGTGCCAAAATTCTACCAGTGCAGTTATTTTTTTCAGGATATGGTGTCTTCCTACGCCCCCGGCTAAAGGGCAGTGTGTACCTTAAGATCAGAAACTCCTTAGGACCTAAGCACTGAGAAGCTTATCACACTGACATGGAGACCACAGTCACAAGAAGAAATCTTTGATGGAGACTTGTCACTTGTCAAGGAGCTGGGCCAGCAGGTTCTGGGGGGTTGGGGGTGAGTTGGACATACTCAGAATGAGATGGAGAGGCTGACTGATGGCACTCATTTCCTCCACTCCCAATCACCTCTCTGCTTCCCTACCTCTCCCCTCCTGGATTTATCAGCCCATCAATTGTAGAATCTCGACTCTCATCATTATAAAAATGAACTTGCACTTTGTTCCTAGGTGGAAGCCATTTTCTACTGATGAATCAGATCTCTCAGATTCTTCAGGATCATGGTCATAATGTCACCATGCTTCTCCAAAGGGGAAATTTATTGCTGCCAGGTACCTTTCCCCATTAATTATTTAAAAAAAATTTCCCCACTAATCTTTGATTTCCTATATTCCTGAAAAGAAACTAATGGTTTTTGCATAGAAGGGCTTTTCAGATAGTTTCTTTAAATCTAATTGGATTAAAAGAAGGAAAAGTGTGTGTGTGTGTGTGTGTGTGTGTGTGTGTGTGTAAGCTATAGGAAAGCTTCTTGGCTCTGTTCACCAGGATTCTGTATGGGCTTCCCAGATGGCTCAGTGGTAAACAACCTGCCTGACAATGCAGGAGATATAAGAGATGGGGGTTCGATTCCTGGGTTGGGACAATCCCCTGGAGTAGGAAATGGCAAACCACTCCAATATTCTTGCCTGGAAAAGTCCGTGGTCAGAGGAGCCTGGCAAGCTTCAGTCCATGGGGTCGCAAAGCGTCAGACATGACTGAAGCAACTTAGCATGAGCATGAAACTCCATGTCTGTGGCCTTATGTTCTTTTCCCTTGTGTTAAGTCACTTCAGTTGTGTCTGATTCTTTGTGACCCCATGGACTGTAACCGTCAGGCTCCTCTGTCTGTGGGATGCTCCAGGTAAGAATACTGGAATGGATTGCCATTTCCTGCTCTATGAGATCCTTCCAATCCAGGGATTGAACCCATATCTCTTTTATCTCCTGCATTGGCAGGCAGGTTCTTTATCACTAGCACCACCTGGGAAGCCCTCTCCTCCTTTACCTGACTTCTGCATCTCAAGCAAACCCTCAACACATTTCCACAAACCATGTTGGTAAATACTACTTTTTTTTTTAATTGTAGGTTAATTACTTTACATTATTGTGGTGGTTTTTGCCATACATTGACATAAATAAGCCATGGGTGTACATGTGTTCCCCATCCTGAACCCCCACCTCCCACCTCCCTCCCTGTTCCATCCCTCTGGGTCATCCCAGTACACCAGCCCTGAGCACCCTGTCTCATATATTGAACCTGGACTGGCGACCTGTTTCACATATGATAATATACATGTTTCAATGCTATTCTCTCAGATCATCCCACCCTCACCTTCTCCCACAGAGTCCAAAAGTCTGTTATTTACATCTGTGTCTCTTTTGCTGTCTCGCATATAAGGTCATCATAACCATCCTTCTAAATTCCATATATATGTGTTAATATATTGTATTGGTGTTTTTCTTTCTGACTTACTTCACTCTGTATAATAGGTTCCTGTTTCATTCACCTCATTAGAACTGATTCAAATAAATTCATTTTAATAGCTGGGTAATATTCCATTGTGTATATGTACCACAGCTTTCTTGTTCATTTGTCTGCTGATGGACATCTAGGTTGCTTCCACATCCTGGCTATTGTAAGCAGTGCTGTAATGAACATTGGGGCACACGTGTCTCTTTCAATTCTGGTTTCCTCGGTGTGTATGCCCAGCAGTGGGATTGCTGGGTTGTATGGTAGTTCTATTTCCAGTTTTTTAAGGAATCTCCATACTGTTCTCCATAGTGGCTGTACTAGTTTGCATTCCCACCAACAGTGTAAGAGGGTTCCTTTTTCTCTGCACCCTCTCCAGCATTATTGTTTGTAGACTTTTTGACATCACTTTATAACTTGGCTTGAAAACCTATTGAACAGATGTGTTACTGACATATAAGATTTCTGATAGGTAAAGATCACTTCTATTTTTCTATGGCATAGATGACTTATCTGAAATTTAAGGAAGCTTTCTCAAGGGGTTCCTTATTTATGCAGCTAAGATCAGATTCTACAGTTAAGGTGATCTTGTTTTCTTGAGAATCAGTGACTGCCCATGAATTTGTGCATGTCGACACAGAAGAGACTTAAATCCAAAGAATTTAGCTCTAATGAGCTCCTACATTTCCCTCTAATGAACTCCTCTCTGTCAACAGAAAAGGGAATAGCAACCCTGAGAACTTCAATGGTTCTCTCACAGTTACACAACAGGTTAATAACTGTTGGGTGGATTTAGGACTTTAAACTCTGGATTACTCAATCTAAAGTATTGCTCAGACTTGATTTAAAAACAGAAAATCCAGTATTAAGTGGAATCATTAAAGAACAAAATCATGAGAAATGATAAAACTTAGAAGGTGACTTCAGGCTTTGCAATTGTTCAAACTGTATTAAAATAATTCATTTTCTGTTGAAATTTCTTTTTTTAATTATGATAAATATACAGAACATGAAATTGACCACTGTAACTATTTTTGTGTAGAATTTAGTGATGTTGGTGAGATTTAGGGACATCAGTACATTCCTGGTTGTGCAACTGTCTCTGCCATCCACCTCCAAAAATTTGTTTATCATCACAAACTAGAACTCTGTACAATTAAAAATAACTGTTCACTACCCATTTCCCCAGCCCCCTGGTAAACATTCCTACTTCACTTCTCTAATAATGTGACTATTCTAGATACCTGATATAGGTGAAATTGCACAATATTGTCCTTTTGTATCTTGTATATTTCACTTAGCATAATGTCTTTTAGGTTCATTCATGTTGGAGTGTGTATCAGTATGTTCTTCTTTTTTAAGATTGAATAACATTCCATGGAATGTCTATACCATATTTTGTTTTCTATTCATCTATTGATGGATATGTCTATTGTTTTTACCTTTTGGATATGTGAATAATGGTGCCGTGAACTTTGGTGTACAAATATCTGAGTCCCTATCTAAATCCACCTTAATCACTTTCTAGGTTAAGTTCTATATTTTTCAGTGAACATCTTTTATATGAATATCCTTTTGCACCTTTTTTTGGACAGCAGATCTGATGAAATAGGTGTAGTGTATTAATACTTAATTTTAAAAATTATAATTTAACCTAATTAAAATTTTAAATTAATTTAAATAAAAATGTATTTTATTTAATATTTTTTGACCTTGATCTTCAAATTTGTGAAACACTTGGGAACTACAGAGTTAAGATATGTATTTTTAGAAAATTTACCTGACTCCTTTATGGAGAATGACTTGTATGAGATCTAAAATCAAAACAGAGAATGGTTAAAGCTATTTGAAGAGTCTAGGTGAGATGTTGAAGGGGACATCTAAGACAGAGCCTGACTAAATGTCTAAATGCCCCTCCATGTAATCACAAAAGCAGAAGGCCTTTCCATTGTTAATTTTATTTCTTTTTAATTTAATTTAAACCAAAATTTTAGATTAAAAATAAGTTTTGCACGAACTTTGGGAAACTACTGAAATTACATTCTACCCTTTTAATAAACATATGTGCATTAAAGTCTACAAACAATTTAGGGAGTTTATGGATCCATTCAGTTTTATTCTTAGGTTTCAGGTTTAAATGTCTAGGATTTCTTTCAATATTCCCTAATCATGGGCATTCCTGAGGCTTTGAAACAGCATTTTCATTCTTCACTTCATTAGTAGAGCTAGGCTGCTGCTGTTACTACTGCTAAGTCGCTTCAGTCGTGTCCGACTCTGTGTGACCCCATAGATGGCAGCCCACCAGGCTCCCCTATTCCTGGGATTCTCTAGGCAAGAACACTGGAGTGGGTTGCCATTTCCTTCTCCAATGCATGAAAGTGAAAAGTCAAAGTGAAGTCGCTCAGTCATGTCCGACTCTTAGCGACCCATGAACTGCAGCCTACCAGGCTCCTCCGTCCATGGGATTTTCTAGGCAAGAGTACTGGAGTGGAGTGCTATCACTAGGTATCTGCAAATCAGGAAAATACATGATTACATTATTATTTCTGACCTGGTGCTCACCTCAGTACATTGAAATATTTGAACCATTTACTAACTCCTAATTTGAACACACTTACCCATATTTCTTATTTATTAAAAACTTTAGTGAAAAAAATAACATCACTGGCACTAAAGAAGCAAAGATCCCTGACACGCACATGTGTGGATTCATGTGCTGCAATCAGTGTGTGCAAACACAATTGGGTTACTGATGGAGGCTAAAGAATATTGAGGAATATGAAAGAGAAAGCCTAGATCGCCTTGACAGACTGTTAGTGGAAAGCAGATTTATTTTTATTTATTTCTTTTTTTGCAGCTTTAGAAAGAGGTCAAAGTACCTGTATTTTTAATAATTTCTTGACATGGTAAGAGAATTTTACATTACGATCCAAGGGCAGTAGGGGGAGGAGGAGGCGTACTGGAACAATCCAACAAACAAAAAGGGAAACTGAGAAACACAGGATGGGAGGAGGGAAGGGTTTTAGCTGGAAGGGGTCTGGAGGGTGGGTAGGGGCACTGCTCAACTGAAATGCAATTGGTTTGTTACTGAATACTATTCATGGGAAGGCAGCATCTGAACTCCTCCTCTATAGCATAACAGGAGACCAAAATGATGTGCTCAGAGGGAAATATGATTGGTGGTTGGAAGACAGAGATGGGGCGGGGAAGGGGCTGGAAAGCAGATTTTTAAAAATCTACTAATGAGGACTGCCTCCCTGCATTGGACTCCAGGCTTGGGTTGCCCAATATGTGACTGGAGCCCTTCACTCCCATGGAAGATTTCCAAGACTGTGATATCCCACTCCTCTTCTGTGTCCCCTGTTTAGAGTAGTGGGTCTTGACTAAATTGCTTCTCCTTCCTTCCTACGTGGCTCCATGTAGTCTCCCCTTACAGCCATGGTTGTAGAGTCTTTCTGCCAGTCTTCGGTTTGCTTTCAGTGAAACGTGCTCCACCGGTAGATGTATCTTTGATGTGTTCATCATGGGAGGTAAGCTCAGCATCCTCCTATTCCACCATCTTGATCTTCAAAATTCTCACAGAGAGCTTCTTGAAGATGAAGCATGTGACTTATGGATCCCTTCAGACATGTGTGCTGTGCTTAGTCGCTCAGTCATGTCCAACTGTCTGCGACCCCATGGATTCTAGCCCACCAGGCTCCTCTGTCCTTGGGGATTCTCCAGGCAAGAATACTGAAGTGAGTTGCCATGCTCTCCTCCAGGGGATCTTCCCAACCCAGGCATTGAACCCAGGTCTCCCACATTGCAGGCAGATTCTTTACCATCTAAGCCATCAAGGAAGCCCTCAGACACATTGGCAGAAGCCAAAGTGGAGATTGAGGATATTTTAAAAAATCTGTGGAGCAGCCTCTTGTCTAATGGAGGTAATGTCCATGACAATCAGGAGATCCACAAGGTACTTTAGATTTTTATACCATAAGAAACATGGCTAGTTTGAGACGAAAGAGACAGGGAAAGGATGAGATGAAATGAAGCCTTTGAACTCCCATAGAGGAAGAAACAAGCTGATAAACTATTCAGCTGCAAACTCATGATATTTTATGGAGAACAAAGGAGAATTCTGAGGGTGAAGAATTAGAAGTTACAACTTCAGTCTCACAGGGCTGAGTTTCAGATCACAGAAAATTGTTTTCAGTTCTTGAAATCTAATACTATTTGCCCACTTGGATGTCAAAATTTCTTATGACCAGTGACTGATGTTTTCATTCCAAATTTTTGCACCTGGATTAATAAAGATCAGTAACCCATGTCTTATATCTGTCCCATTACTGTTTCTTGGAAACAGAAAACCTGTTCCCTAATTTCATAGGTCCGCAGATAGAAATTTTACCTCTGGATGGATCATACCCTGATTCTCACCCATATTTATTAAATTATTTGGATGCTATAATTTGGGACATTTGAGCTAATATATTTAGATGAGATTTTGAACTATGGATTGGTGATGTAACTGTTTAAGACTTTTTGGAATGCTGGGATGGGGTGAATACATTTTGTCTGTGCAATATACCTGAGTTTTGAGGTACAGAGAACAGAATATAATAGGCAGACTGTGTCCCCCTAAAGGTATCCCTGTTCTAATTCTCGGAACCAGTGAATATGCTACCTTACATGGTAAAGGGACTTTGCAGATGTGATTAACATAAGGGTCTTGAGATGGGGAGATTATTCTGGACTATCCAGGTGGGGTCAGTGTAATTACAATAGAGTTCTTCTAAATGAAAGAAATTAACAAGAGAGTAACAGAAAGAATGTGATAGAGGAAGGAAAAGTCAGAGTGATATAATTGCCAATTGAAAGGAGGCTATGAGCCAGGGAATGCAGGCAGCCACTGAAAGCTGGAAGAGGCAGGAAAAAGATTGTCCACTTAAGTCTCCAGAAAGAATGCAAGCCTGCTCATGTCTTGCTTTTACTCCAATCCATTTCGGATTTCTATACTATAAGATAATAAATGTTGTTTTTTGCCTCTAGGTTTGCAGTAAATTTTACAGCAGCCCTAGGAAGCTATTGCAGTCATCATAGGAGATTAGATCCCTCCTAAAGGCAGGAGATTAGGTTGCTAAAGCCAACTTTGAGGGCCACTAATTGCAATGGCCATTGTATTATAATTTGGATGGATTCTAGAGGTGCACATGGGCTTACTCCAGTTGTAGCAAGCTGGAGCTGTTCTTCATTGCAGTGTGCAGGCTTTTCTGTTGTTGCTGAGCACTGGCTCTAGGGCACACAAGCTTCAGTAGTTGTGGAGCACCAGCTGAGTTGCCCTGTGGCACATGGAATCTTCCTGGACCAGGGACCAAACCTGCGTCCCCTGCATTGGCAGGTGGATTCTTAGCCCCTGGACCATCAGGGAAGTCCTAGAGCTTTTCTTATTTGGGCCTCTATCCAAAGTGGGCTGATTTTCAAGCATACATGAACTTAACTAAAACATATAATTAGAAATATGTTGTCTCTAGAATGTAAAAAGGCCTAAAAGATGTTGGAGCCATTGAAATGTTGTGGTATCATTAGTTGTTTCTTTACCATGTGAGTGATAGAAAAGTTTTAGACCAACCAAATCCTTCTGAGAAATTTAACTTAGGTATGAGGTGGGGGTGGAGGCATCCCTGGTGTCACAGACAGTAAAGAGTCTGCCTGTAATGCAGGAGTCCTGGGTTCAATCCCCAGGTCAAGATGACCCCTTGGAGAAGGGAATGGCAACCCAGTCCAGTATTCCTGCCTGGAGAATTCCATGGACAGAGGAGTCTGGTGGGGTATAGTCCATGGAGTTGCAAAGAGTCGGACACAACTGAGTGACTAAACACTTTCACTTTCATGGGGTCTTGAGCTTTGTGTGGGGGCGATGGTGCATCCCTTCATGTGAGCTGCTTTGAGAACATTTCTGTCTTGAACGAGTGTGTGAAACAAATCACCTTGGAGGAGGATATCCTCAATGTAATGTAATATCTATGATCCTAAGGGAAGTTGGATGTGGTTAATATTTTGCCAGCAAACATTGTGGCCAATGGTAGAGCTGTTGAAGTAGCCATTGGCAGCCAGTCAGAGCTATATTGTGGCTTTTCCAGTGAAAGTGTGTGAAAGTGAAAGTTGCTTAGTCCTGTCCAACTCTTTGCGACCTCATGGCCTATACAGTCCGTGGAATTCTCTAGGCCAGAACACTGGCCTAGGAGTGGGTAGCCTTTCCCTTCTCCAGGGAATCTTCCCAACTCAGGGATTGAACTCAGGTCTCCCACATTGTAGGCGGATTCTTTACCAGCTGAGCCACAAGGAGGCAAACTATAGGTGAGAGCCTGCTTAAAGACATACTGAGCAGAAGATATTAGCCAAATCTATGACTGCTAAGTATTTTCCAGTAGATCCTTGGATAGAGTCAGTCATTTTACTAACACTGAGTATGGAAGCTGTAATGTGAGGAACTGTGCATTATCTGTTCCCAAACCTTACAAGTTGGTTAGATTCATGACTGATGTAGGCATGCAAGCATTAAGAGTGTATGAAAGATTTATTACTCAAATAATAAGGCCTTTTTGAAAGAATGGGACAGGTCCCCAAGTACCTGAAAAATGGCCATCTAGTGTATGGAGGGATGATTAGCTTTTTTTTATTGTGAGTTGGGGGGCGGGGTTGGTGAAGATTACCCCTCATTGACCTGACTTGCATGGTTTGAAACTTCCACTTAGGGCCATGAGAGGGAGCACGCACCTTTCTTACCAGTTTGCCCAGGAAACAGAGATAGGGACAGAAGCCCACCAGCATCAAACATCAGAAACAAACTCAGACTTTTGATTACACTTGGATAATTGGGGGAGAAACCAAGTTAGTAAGTAGAAGTACAGAAGACTACTGAATCACAAAACTATTTAGATATATCACTTTAAATCATGAAGATGAATTTTTCTAAAACAGAACAAGCAGAGACTCTGGAACCAACCTTGACACATTATCTTAAACTAACTTTGTTTTCTCAGCAGTAAAATGAGACAGAGAGTGATACCTTCACTTAAAACTTTAAATGGAAGTTTCCATAACTTTAAACTAAAGAGCATTCCTGAATTGTTGCAAGGTCCTCAAGAAATACTTTCAGCATACAAGACTGACTGAGAAAGCAACCAAACATCATAAAAATAATTCAAAAGATACAATCAAATGTTAGTATTATCATGCTAATGTTAATACATGTTGCGTGACACATTTAGTGTGTTTAACCCATTGATGTTTTTGTAGGTTTTAAAGAGGAGGAGAAATCATACAAAGTTTTTAACTGGTTTCTGCCTGAAGACTGTAATAAAGAATTTAAGAGGTCTTTTCATTCCTTTATGGAGAAAACTTTTGTGGGCAGGTAATTTTTTTAATTATTCAAACTAAAGAGTCACAGTTCAGTTCAGTTCAGTTGCTCAGTTGTGTCTCACTCTTTGTGACCCCATGGCTTCCCTGTCCATCACCAACTCCTGGAGCTTGCTCAAACTCATGTCCATGGAGCAATGATGCCATCCAACCACCTCATCCTCTGTTGTCTACTTCTCCCCCAACCTTCAATCATTCCTGGCATCAGGGTCTTCTCAAATGAGTCAGTTCTTCGCATCAGGTGGCCAAAATATTGGAGTTTCAGCTTCAGCATCTGTCCTTCCAATGAATATTCAGGACTGATTTCCTTTAGAATGGACTGGTTGGATCTCCTTGCAGTCCAAGGGATTGTCAAGAGTCTTCTCTAATACCACAGTTCAAAAGCATCAGTTCTTCAGCGCTCAGCTTTCTTTCGAGTCCAACTCTCACATTCATACATGACTACTGGAAAAACCATAGCTTTCACTAGATGGACCTTTGTTGGCAAAATAATGTCCCTGCTTTTTAAAAAGTCACAATTTTGGTAATATAAGTGAATGGATAGATGCTTAGAGTGTGAATGTGATAAAAGATGGTTGGATGTATGGACAGAGGGATGGAGATATGGGTGAATGATACTGATATCTGGGTAAATAGATGTTTCACAGTACATCGCCCATTCCAGCCACTCAAGGCTTTTCCTTGCTCTGTCCTTTCTTCTACTATAAGCATGAAGGTATTACACACACACACACACACACACACACACACACACACACATTCCTGTAGCAAGTAGGAGGTAGATAGTTTCTTCTGGGATTTCCTTACAATACTTCACTTACAATCTTTGTCTATAATTTCCCCAACACAGAAGTATATGTATCTCAACCTCCAACTGTTGGTAGGGACATTAAAGACACCTTTGTATTTATTTTTTCATTTTCGCCTCATATGTTTTTATTAACGGAGAAGACTTTTAAACAGTGCTTTTGTAGAAGTTGAGCATCTGGTCATGTAAAGTCCTTTTAAAAAGCAGTCAACCTTGTGCACAATAAGATGTGAAGCTGACTCCTTTTGCTTCATCTGACATGAAAAGGAACATATAACTCCTTACTCTTAATGTTAAAGGGGAAGGACAGAGATCCATGCCTATCTCAGTTAATTACAGAGGACTCTTCCCTATTTTCTTCTTGTAAATCTATTTACTAATCAAGGTACTGTTCAAATCTGACTATTTCCATAAAACCTCTTTTCCTCACTCAGGCTGGATGACCACGGTCCCTCTGGTATGTGCATTAATCGCTCAGTCATGTCCACTCTTTGCAACCCCATGCACTGTAGCCCACCAAGTTCCTCTAGCCATGGGATTTTCTAGGCAAGAATACTGGAGTGGGTTGCCATCTCCTTCTCCAGGGGATTTTCCTGATCGAACCTGGGTCTCCCGCTTTGCAGGCAGATTCTTTACTGTCTGAGCCACCAAGGAAGCCCTCTGGTATAGGTCTGATCTAATCTACTCAACTGATACTTAGTTTATATCATCTTGTGGTGTTATTTATATCTTTTAAGTATACGCTTTGTCTATTCCTCCCTACTTTAATATTTTGAAAACAGATATAAGTAACCAGGCATTCTTGATATTTCTCCTATTTGTTAGTTTAATATTAATTATGACTAATGAATTACATTCTAGGAATTTTTATAACATTACTGTGGTCCACGGGAGAAAGGAATGGCAAACCACTTCAGTATTCTTGCCTTGAGAACCCCATGAACAGTATTAAAAGAAGAAATGATAAGATACTGAAAGAGGAATACCCCAGGTCGGTAGGTGCCCAATATGCTACTGGAGATAAGTGGAGAAATAACTCCAGAAGGAATGAAAGGATGGAGCCAAAGCAAAAACAATACCCAGCTGTGGATGTGACTGGAGATAGAAGCAAGGTCTGATGCTGTAAATAGCAATATTACATAGAAACATGGAATGTTAGGTCCATGAATCAAGGCAAATTGGAAGTAGTCAAACAGGAGATGGCAAGAGTGAACGTTGATGTTCTAGGAATCAGTGAACTAAAATGGACTAGAATGGGTGAATTTAACTTAGATGACCATTATATCTACTATGGTGGGCAGGAATCCCTCAGAAGAAATGGAGTAGCCATCATGGTCAACAAAAGAGTCTGAAATGCAGTACTTGGATGCAATCTCAAAAATGACAGAATGATCTCTATTCGTTTCCAAGGCAAACCATTCAATATCACAGTAATCCAAGTCTATGCCCCAACCAGTAACACTGAAGAAGCTGAAGTTTAATGGTGTTTTTATTAAGACCTACAAGACCTTTTAGAACTAACACCCAAAAACGATATCATTTTCATTATAGGGGACTGGAATGCAAAAGTAGGAAGTCAAGAAACACCTGGGGTAACAGGCAAATTTGGCCTTGGAATATGGAATGAAGTAGGGCAAAGGCTAATAGAGTTTTGCCAAGAGAACGCACTGGTCATAGCAAACACCCTCTTCCAACAACACAAGAGAAGACTCTACACATGGACATCACCAGATGGTCAACATCAAAATCAGGCTAATTATATTATTTGCAGCCAAAGATGGAGAAGCTCTTTACAGTCAGCAAAAACAAGACTGGGAGCTGACTGTGGCTCAGATCATGAACTCCTTATCGCCAAATTCAGACTTAAATTGAAGAAAGTAGGGAAAACCACTAGACCATTCAGGCATGACCTAAATCAAATTCCTTATGATTATTCAGTGGAAGTGAGAAACAGATTTAAGGGTCTAGATCTGATAGATAGAGTGCCTGATGAACTATGGACGGAGATTCATGCCATTGTACAGGAGACAGGGATTAAGCCCATCCCCATGGAAAAGAAATGCAAAAAAGCAAAATGGCTGTCTGGGGAGGCCTTACAAATAGCTGTGAAAAGAAGAGAAGTGAAAAGCAAAGGAGTAAAAGAAAGATATAAGCATCTGAATGCAGAGTTCCACAGAATAGCAAGAAGAGACAAGAAAGCCTTAGCGACCAATGCAATGAAATAGATCCACTGGATCATGGAAAAAGAAAGAGAGTTCCAGAAAAACATCTATTTCTGTTTTATTGACTATGCCAAAGCCTTTGACTGTGTGGATCACAATAAACTGTGGAAAATTCTGAAAGAGATGGGAATACCAACCACCTAACCTGCCTCTTGAGAAATCTGTATGCAGGTCAGGAAGCAACAGTTAGAACTGGCCATGGAACAACAGACTGGTTCCAAATAGGAAAAGGAGTATGTCAAGGCTGTGTATTATCACCCTGCTTGTTTAACTTAAATGCAAAGTACATCATGAGAAACGCTGGGCTGGATGAAGCACAAGCTGGAATCAAGACTGCCAGGAGAAATATCAATGACCTCAGATATGCAGATGACACCATCCTTATGGCATAAAATGAAGAACTAAAGAGCCTCTTGATGAAAGTGAAAGAGGAGAGTGAAAAAGTTGGCTTAAAGCTCAACATTCAGAAAAGGAAGATCATGGCATCTGGTCCCATCACTTCATGGGAAATAGATGGGGAAACAGTGGAAACAGTGTCAGACTTTATTTATTTATTTTTTTTTTTGGCTCCAAAATCACTGCAGATGGTGACTGCAGCCATGAAATTAAAAGATGCTTACTGCTTGGAAGGTAAGTTATGACCAACTTAGCATATTAAAAAGCAGAGACATTACTTTGCCAACAAAGGTTCATCTAGTCAAGGCTATGGTTTTTCCAGTAGTCATGTATGGATGTGAAAGTTGGACTGTGAAGAAAGCTGAGTACCAAAGAATTGATGCTTTTGAACTGTGGTGTTGGAGAAGACTCTTGAGAGTCCCTGGACTTCAAGGAGATCCAACCAATCCATTCTAAAAGAGATCTGTCCTGGGTGTTCATTGGAAGGACTGATGCTAAAGCTGAAACTCCAATATTTTGGCCACCTCATGTGAAGAGTTGACTCATTGGAAAAGACTCTGATGCTGGAGGGATTGAGGGCAAGAGGAGAAGGGCATGACAGAGGATGAGATGGCTAGATGGCATCATCGACTCGATGGACATGAGTTTGAGTAAACTCCTGGAGTTGGTGATGGACTGGGAGGCCTGGCATGCTGCCATTCATGGGATTGCAGAGTCGGACATGACTGAGCGACTGAACTGAACTGAACTGAAGATTTTCTTCTTTGGATCCGTTAGCCTGCAGTGAACTGGAAAGGCTAATCATGTGTTTCAAAACCAGACTTTTCCCCTTTGTTTACTGTGGACATAGAAAGATAGTTTCCATTTTTAACTGAGAGTTTGAGTTCTAGTATGATCTGATAACCTCTTGGATGAGGAAATCTGTCATATGCGAATACACAGTGATTTAAAAAAATAGTCTATATTGTCAATATTTATGGGATTGTGTCATCAAGTGATTCCTACAGCTTTGCTGAGTAAACAAAGAAACCGCTCATCAAGGTTCAGTATGTAAGTAAAGTTTAAGGAGAGTGTCACAGAATTCATCAAGTAGAAAGAGACCTGTGAGGCCTGCTATGGTCAAAGAAGCCTCCCAGACCAGAAGTCCCAAGGATGGGAATTCCTTTTCTATTAACATAATTCATCTATGCCCAAGGACTTCTGGGATTACTGTCTGGGAAGTGTTATGGAGAGTGCTAGGGATTTGTAGAAGGGAACACTCTCAAGAGCAGAACATCTGCCTGGGCTGACTGAGGGAATGTGTATGGACAGTGATGGAGTAGGATGGCTGCTGCTGGGTGTGGGCTTACTTACCTGGAATATTTTCTTTGTGGCTCAAGATTTTTTAATTCAACTTTTTAAATTTTGGCTGCACTGGGTCTTTGTTGCAGTGTGAGGGCTTTTCTGCAGCTGTGGCATGAAGGCTTAGTTGCTCCACAGCATGTGAGCTCTTAGTTCCCTGACCAGGGATCAAACCCAAGTCCCCTGCACTGGAAGGCAGATTTTTAACCACTGGAACACCAGGGAGTTCCCAAGATCCTTTTTTAAAATTGAAATATAGTTCATTTACAGTGTTTCAATTGCACAGCAAAGTGCTTCAGTTCATATATACAGACACACACATATATCTGTGTATATATCTGTATGTATGCACACATTTATAGGTTTCCCCAGTGGCTCAGTGGTAAAGAATCTGCCTGTAATGCAGTAGTTGCAGGAGACTTGGGTTCAGTCCCTGGGTTGGGAAAGGTCCCCTGAAGGAGGCCATGGCAACCCACGCCAGTATTCTTGTCTAGAGAATCCCATGAACAGGGAAGCCTAGCCAGCTACAGTTAGGGTCACAAAGATTCAGACATGACTGAAATGACTTAGCATTCATAGACACACAGATATACACACGTATTCTTTTTCAGGTTACTTTCCATTATAAGTTATTACAAGATATTGAATATAGTTCCCTGTGTTCTGCCGTAGATCTTTGTTGGTTGTCTATTTTATGTATAGCAGTGTGCATATGGGAGAAGGAAATGGCAACCCACTCCAGTATTCTTGTCTGGAGAATCCCATGGACAGAGGAGCTACAGTCCAGTCCATAGGGTTGCACAGATTCGGACATGACTGAAGTGACTTAGCGAGCAAGCGAGTATGTATGTGTTAATCCCAAATTACCAATTTATCTCTTCCTCATTTTCCCTTTTGGTAGCCATGTTTGTTTTCTATGTCTGTGAGTCTATTTCTGGTTTATAAATAGGCTCATTTGCATTATTTCCTAAGATTCCATATATAAGTGATGTCACAAATGACATTATTTCATTCTTTTTTTTTACAGCTGAGTAACATTCCACTGTATATGTATACCATATCTTCTTTATCCATTCATCTATTGATGGACCAAGGTTCTTTTATGTTTTGTGATTAAACACTTTCAACAAATATTTATCATTTATTTATTTTTCTTGCAGATGCAGATTTGAACACTTTTTAAATATTATGGAACTACTAGGGCATCACTGCAGTCATTTGCTAAGGAGAAATGATGTCATGAATTCTTTAAAGAATGAGAACTTCGACCGGTGATAGTGGAAATGTTTGACTACTGTCCTTTCTTGGTTGCTGAGAAGCTTGGGAAGCCATTTGTGGCCGTTCTCCCTTCCCCATTGGGCACTGTGGACTTTGGACTGCCAAGTCCTTTGTCTTATGTGCCAGTATTCTATTCCATGTTAACTGACCAGATGGACTTCTGGGGCCGAGTAAATAATTTCCTGATGTTCTTTGAATTCTTCAAGAAGCAGTGGAAAATCCAGTCTGCATATGATGACACCATCAAGGAGCATTTCCCGGATGACTCTAGGCCAGTTTTGTCTCATCTTCTAACAAAAGCAGAGCTGTGGTTTGTTAACTCTGACTTTGCCTTTGATTTTGCTCGGCCCCTGCTTCCCAACACTGTGTGTATTGGAGGTTTAATGTCCAAACCTGTTAAACCAGTACCACAGGTAAGTAAATGCTGAGGGTTAGGATTCACGCAGGAATCCTCAGTGCAGAGCTGGTAGCCACCCTGTCACTGGGATCCTGGGAGTGCGTAAGGTGAGGCAAGTGAGGCTCAGGGGACCCTTTGAAAGGAAAGACTCACTTTCAGTATCATGAAAGTACAGAGATTGACCTCCTTAAATACTATATCCAAAGCCTTCTCTTGCCTCACCTTAGTCCTGGTGCTGGTAGAAAAAGACTTTCAGTAACTTGAAGCTTCCATTTTAATTCTATGCTCATATTTTCAGTAAGCATGTACATGTAAGCATCTGTCACATGCAAGACTCATGAAGGGGATGAGTTACTCACGTGGAAACACAAAACAGCACGACTATGGAGGTGGTGTGTGGGACTGATAGTGAGAGTGCAGGCTTTATCGCCAGCATCCTGAGACAGTAGTGCCCTGGTCCCTAACTCTGCCTATACCTCCTGATTTGATTCATGTGGGGTCAAGCCTGGGAAGTGTAAGTTATAAAAGCTGCCCAATCCTTTTGACTGCATTGACCCAGAACCACTGCTGTAGAAGTTTTCAAAATGGAGGGGAGTTAAGACCAGATGGTAAAGAATTGCTTGCAATGCAGGAGGCCCAGGTTCAATCTCTGGAGAAGGAAATGGTAACCCGCTCCAGTATTCTTGCCTGGAAAATTCCATGGACAGAAGAGCCTGTCAGGCTACAGTCCATGGGGTCACAAAGAGTCGGGCATGATTGAGTGACTAACACTTTAAGAAGAATGCGTTGCTTGTCATCTAACAGCACAGGCTTGCAATTTTATGGAATTTATCTTATATAATCTCTTGCCACCTAGAAGGAGGTATGATGACCTCAATTTTAGTTTTTAAAAATGTGAATATTTGTGTATTTATTTGGCTGAGTCGGGTCATAGCTGCAACATTCAGGATCTTCACTGCACCACGTGGGATCTTTCTTTGTGGCACACAGACTCTCTAGTTGTAGCACACAGGCTCCAAAGCACTTGGGATCAGTAGTTGCAGAGTGTGGGTTAGTTGCTCTGTGGCATGTGGAATCTTAGTTCCCTGACCAGGAATTGAACCCATGTCCCCTGCATTGCAAGGCAGATTCTTAACTGCTGGACCACCAGGGAAGTCCCATGACGTCCATCTTTATAAAGAAGGGGATAGGCCTCTAGTGGTATAAGTGGCTGTCCCACTTTCATTCATTTCAAAGCCAGAGAGAGTCTTGATTTGGCCTGGGCCTTTCAGGAATGGAGCTATCTATACATCCCCTACTGAACTTGCATCAGGTGAGCAGGAAGAGTTGGGGAAGGATCCTTGGGCTTTTGAGTTGGTGGAAGAATTTTTATAGGAATGAAGCTGGGAGGGAAGATGTTCCCAGGTAGAGAGAATAGGAGGCCCAAAGTGTGAAGATGAAGTGAGATGTCTCTGGGTTCCCTGGATGACTCCAGCTGGACCAGAAAGAGGGAGATGCAGTTGCACAAAGATGCCCAGGCCAGACTGCAGGAAGTTTCACTGGATAGGAGGGTGGGTCAGCCCTGGCCACAAGACCACGGAAGGGAATTTTTAAGCAGGAGTATAATGGGAGGAAGGATTGTGAGATAACAGTAAATTTTCAAAAAATTTTCCCCTTTGCATTTTCCCATTTTTATATAATGATTTTACATTGCTTTTTAATTATAACAGAATGACAAAACTGTTGTCAAAGTGGTCCTCTTAAGCAATAGATCAGGCAATGTTATGCTAAATGAAATCAGCCCAATAGGGTGAAGGTCTAGGAGCTGGATGAGATGGATGAGGTGGTTGGATGGCATCACCAAGTCAATGAACATGTGTTTGAGCAAACTCTGGGAGATGGTGAAGGACAGGGAAGGCTGGTGTGCTGCAGTCCATGGGGTCGAAAAGAGTCGGGCACAACTGAGAGACTGAACAATAACAACTAGGATCTGGGGTTGGAGGAGCCACAAGAAATCCAGAGAGAGTCAGAGTCCAAAGAAATATTTGGAAGAATTGACAAAATGTGTTAAAACCAAGATGACAGCATTAGATCAGAACAGTTTTTCATAACTGCCTCGGGGATTTGAAGAAAAGAACTGCTGAGATCTGAGACTTGGTGTGGCATTGCTACTTTTAAAAAATCTTCCCATGTGAATATAATGTGCAGTCATGTGGGCGAATCACTGAGATAGGAGATAAACTGCAAAGATCAGTGACTAAGAACATCATGGGATATCAGAGGAACACACATTACATGGTGGATGGGGTATGGGGTGCCAGTCACCCCCCCAATTCTGCCTCCATTTCTTCTCAGCTTCTCCATCTACTCTCCAGATAGTCCACCTCCCTCTGCCGGACCCTGACTCCCCATGAGGTTCTTCCTTACATTCCACTTCTGGTCTGGCTTTGGAAAACACCCAAGTGGCCATATCTTCATGGACCTACAATGAGTAGAGTGTCTATGATTGCCTTGACAGTAGCGTCAAGGTTTCAAAAATGAAAGGTGTTCCCACCAACACAGTGGGCATGAGCACAACTGAGAGTGCTGAGCTGTCTCAGGACAGTGAACTCTAAGGACAGGAGAGTGTTCAGAGAAGAACCAACTTCATTTCATGACCATCTAGTCTTTTGTGAACATTTTCTCCTCTTTCCTTCCTTATTTCTCTCTAGGAATTTGAGAATTTCATCACAAAATTTGGAGACTCTGGTTTTGTCCTTGTAAGCCTGGGGTCCATGGTGAGTTTCATTAGGTCCCAGGAGGTTCTCAAAGAGATGAATGCTGCCTTTGCTCATCTCCCTCAAGGAGTGATATGGAAGTATAATCCTTCTCGTTGGCCCAAAGACATCAAATTGGCCCCAAATGTGAAAATTGTGCACTGGCTTCCTCAGAATGACCTTCTGGGTAAGGACTGCCCAGGATTGCTTTTTTCTTCTCATTTAAATGTCTTGGGGATCATTGGGCTTCTGATCTCTAGCTGGATTATTTCATCAGCAGAAGTTAAGTCTTTAGATGACAGGAATGGAACAGCGAACTAGAGCCCTTGGGGAATCAGGCTATAATGAGCTCAGATGCCAAAACAGCTATCTGCCCTTCATTCTTTTCTATCTCAGACCTCATGTCTGAAACCACTGAAGTCACTTTCACCTACTGCCTTTGATTTTGAACAAGATCATCCTAAGCAATCTGTGAACTCTGAGAACATATACCAGGAGATACACTGCACTGTCTTCAGTGGCTTCAAGAGCACCTGTTCACTTATGTTCCCTTACACATTCACACACACACACACACACACACACACACACACACACAGAGATATCTTCCTTAGCTACTAATGTGTAAGCAATTCATAGGTTCACAACACTGATGCCAATATACCTGAGTCCCAAGCTGAGCAACCTCCTAGCCAATTACTTGACACATTGGGTCTCTGATACCAGAGAATTTCCTCACCCCCAACAGGGTATCTCTATGGCTAGCACTGCTTCTTAGATACCCCTCACTGCCATAGCCACTGACTGGATCAGAGGATTATAACCAAGATTATAATAAAGTAATCTGTAGAATTAAAAAAAAAACATATTCTTTTTTCTATGTCTGCAAATGTATTTCGTTATATCTTGGGTGTGGGACATGATTCTCATTTTGAAAAAGAAATGAGGGGCTCTGATGCACATCTCAGTACACCAGCACAGGCTGAGATGAACTCTTCATTATCTATAATCACTTGAGTTATTGCTACATAAGGATGGGATGCAAAGGCGAGAACGACAAATACTGATGGGCAGAGTCCAGTCTCTTATTTCAAGGAGCTTCTTATATATTTAAAGAGCACAACACATAGTGTATAAGTTTTATGAGTGTTATATGACTTGTGATGTCAATGAATGTGCCAGGAATTTATAGGAGAGGGCTATTATTTGGTGAGTGAGAGAGGTTTTCTCAAGGAAAAGAAGCAAGATAAAGATAGACATAGGGAAACATAAAGAGAAAACAGATGAGAGAAGAAGAGACTTGAGGGGATGAAGAATCGATGGAATGTTGGATGGATGGATGGATGGATGGAGATAGTTGCCTTGATTAGCACTTGCACTATTCTCTATAGAATTCCCTGGGTTCTGAGTCTTCCCCCAGTTATGACCGAGTTACGGGGTCTCTACAAAGGCAAGGTTTGAAATCCTTGAATGTGTAGCAAGCAAAATCATCTTTACAGTGGCTCCAACACCCCTTGAGTTCCCATCAGTATCTTCTTCTGCCTTTTCTGCTTTCCTTGTTGTCTTGAAAACTTTCATCCTGAGATGTCCTGCTCTCTTTCTTATTTACAACAGGGCATCCTCGCATCCGCCTTTTTGTCAGCCATGGCGGGATGAATAGTATCATGGAGGCCATCCAACATGGTGTGCCCATGGTGGGGATCCCCCTCTTTGGAGACCAACATGAAAACCTGCTCCGAGTTAAAGCCAAAAAGTTTGGTGTCTCTATCCAATTAAAGCAGATCAAGGCTGAGACACTGGCTCTGAAGATGAAGCAAGTCATAGAGGACAAGAGGTGTGCAGTTTTCTGGGCTTGTGGTTGCTTATGATGAGTGAAGACATAAACCATGACAGGCACCATGGGGGTCTTTTTGCAGTAAAAGCGGAAACTTCCAGGACATGAAATAATATGTGTATGATGTTAATAGCTGCTTAGTTCCTCTGAGAAGAAGATAGGCAATTTAGGTTAGATCTTGGTTTTCTACCTTCTAGCTGTGAGGAACTGAAACTATTGACACAATCTGTCTTTGAGAAATCTTCTATTTTGGAGTTGTTTGTAGTAGAATTCCAACTGAGGCAAGAGGTTGCCTTTCTATTCCCGATATCCCACACTGTTCCCCACCTCAGGCCCCTTGCCTGTGCTGCTCCCTAGAACACTCCTTTCCTTCCCTTCTCTTCACAAGACTGGCTCATTCATGACACTGAGGTCTCATCCCAATGTCAACTGCTCAGAGAGACCTTTCTCTGATAGTCTCAAAGCTTCTTCTCTTTTCCACCCCAGCTGTAACACATTATTATTATTATTATTTTTGATGTATCTCAGAATCTGTGATCACCTCGTTTCTTTATGTTTTAATTTATTGTCTGTCCCTACATGAAGGGTTTCCCAGGTGGCAGTAGTGGAAAAGAACCCGCCTGCCAATGCAGGAGATATAAGAGATATGGGTTCGATCCCTAGGCCGGGAAGATCCTCTGGAGGAGGGCATGGCAACCCACTCAAGTATTCTTGCCTGGAGAATTCTGTGGGCAGAGTAGCCTGCTGGGCTACAGTCCATGGGTCACAAAGAGTTGGACATACCTGAAGTGACTTTCCATGCATGCATGCACCCCACACGAGAAGATACACTCTTCCAGCATAACAGCATGAATCTCTTGCTGTGTCCTCAGGGTCCAGCTCAGGGTCTGCCACAAAGTAAGTCTGAATGGATTTCTGTTAAGTGAATCAATACAAAGGGATCCATTCATCTTTTAAGAAACTTTCCAACCAGTGCAATAATCTCATGTGTGAAGAGAAAAAATATATATTTTCTTTCTTACAATGAAGAAAGACTGAAAAACTTACAGCTTCAGGGACACACACTTGAGGCATATCTCAAGACAGCATCACTGTGCAACATTATGGCACATAGGAGACTGGTAAGTAGTTTTGTTACATGACCGAATAATAACCACACACATGTGATGCCAACCCCAGAAAAGTTGTTAAACTCTGAGGATTGGATAACCCAGAAACTTTATATATATTTGGTATCTCATGTGTTTAAAATGGTCATTTCCTGATGAATGAATTTGTAAGTTTCGTTATATTTTCAAAGACTTAGACCCAAATGTGCATGATCCATCGACTCTATGAAGCAGTCATCTGGGCTGGGATGGTCCACAGACATTGGAAATGAGGGCTGGCCACAGAATTCATGTGCCCTTATGTGAAATGGAAATGTGGAGCCCCTTGTCATAATGTGTAAGGATTTTAAGAAGGTGACAGCAGATAATTAAATCAAGCATGCCTGATTTAAAAGGGCTTCCTAGGTGGCTCAGTGGAGAAGGCAATGGCAACTCACTCCAGTACTCTTGCCTGGAAAATCCCATGGATGGAGGAGACTGGTTGGCTGCAGTCCATGGGGTGGCTAAGAGTTGGACACGACTGAGAGACCTCACTTTCCCTTTTCCCTTTCATGCACTGGAGAAGGAAATGGCAACCCACTCCAGTGTTCTTGCCTGGAGAACCCCAGGGACAGGGGAGCCTGGTGGGCTGCTGTCTATGAGGTCGCGTAGAGTCGGACACAACTGAAGCGACTTAGCAGCAGGTGGCTCTGTGGTAAAGAATTTGCCTGCAATGTGGGAGACCCACGTTCAATCCCAGGGAGACCCAGATTAGATCCCTGGGTTGGAAAAAATTCCCTGGAGAAGGAAGTGTCAATTTACTCCAGTATTCTTGCAGGAAATCCCATGGACAGAGGAGACTGGCAGGCAGCAGTCCAAGGGGTCGCAAAGAGTCAGACCCAACTTAGTGAGTAAACAATAAGGCTGATAAAAGGGTGAAGCCCTCTGGAAATAGGCAGGCTTACAGCCCATGAAGCCAGTGCTGGTCAACATGATGCTTTGAAAGGGGCAAGGAAATGCAGGTGTCTTCCTGGGCTGTGGTTCTCAGAGTCATATGTATTATCTAGCCCAGACACCAGCACAAAGTAGACATCAATAAATATAATGGTTTCTATAGTATATATCATGAACCTCCTTGTGGGAGAGATGTAGTCATTTATAGACGTAGTCACTTTTTTGTAGTTTAGCACTTCCAGCACCAAGCATGGATCGTTGCATGCATATATCAGTTTGAACTTTTAAGAGACCCAACTAGACAGTGGTAAGGCCAGGTCAACAACTTTTCCTTGAAAGGAAGTCTTCTGTGCCTATGGTAGAAAGTATGTGTGTGCGTGTGTGTGATACAAGGTCTCTAAGAATTCTGAGACCACTTGAGTTAACACCTCCCCTCTGTCTCTGTTGACAGGTACAAATCTGCCGCAGAGGCTGCCAGCATCATCAGACGCTCACAGCCCCTGACCCCTGCCCAGCGGCTGGTGGGCTGGATTGACCACATCCTCCAGACAGGGGGTGCGGCCCACCTCAAGCCCCATGCCTTCCAGCAGCCGTGGTTTGAGCAGTACCTACTGGACGTCCTCTTGTTCCTGCTGGTGGTCACCCTGGGCACCGTGTGGCTCTGTGGGAAGCTGCTGGGCCTGGTGACCAGGTGGCTGTGTGGGGCCAGAAAGCTGAAGAAGGCCTGAGGCCAAATGGAGCCTAGGAAGGTTGAGTGTTTGGGCAGACTCAGCATTTCTTGGCATCTCCAGCCAGTTTTGCAACCCTGGTTGTCCACATCCTACCCATTTGCTATTTTGCTACAAATTCCTGCTCACTGGCTTCTTCTCATGACTGAAATTCTTTACTGAGCCCTTGTAGCCTTGATTGCCAGTCAGCAAGGGCTGTGCCTAGGTAATTTGGATACATGATCATCAGATCTGAAGCCTAGAAACTACCTTCTGTATCACACCCTTCTTCCTGGCACTGAGCCTGGACCATTTCGGCCTCCATTCCCTTGCATGTTCTCAGCCTCCTTCCCTCACGCCTCCTCCACCACTTGTCTAGGAATAACCCCTAAAGCATGTGCTTTGTTGTTTCTTTTGCTTTCTGTTTGCTTGTCCCGCAAACTCTTCTCAAAGTCAGGAAGCCTATCCTGGGCACGAGCATTTGGGGCCAGACACACCTTTGCCTGTGTGCATGGTCTCTGCCATGGTTTCTGCGGATCACTCCTTTGCAGTGGAGACTGCAGGTTAGTCATGGGCTGAAGTGTCCCTGGTCTCTGCTTTTCATAGCTGTGAGCTATCTTCTCAACTTTCCTATTTGAAAAATGAAGTCATGAGAAAGAAGATAATTTCTTTATAAACTAAGAAGAGCCTCTATATAGCTGAGCCTTTCTGTATCTGACATACTGTTGGAAATTGCATTCAGTTCAGTTCAGTTGCTCAGTCATGTCTGACTCTTTGTGACCCCATGGACTGCAGCACATCAGGCTTCCCTGTCCATCACCAACTCCTGGAGCTTGCTCAAACTCATGTCCATTGAGTCAGTGATGCCATCCAACCATCTCATCCTCTGTTGCGCCTTCTCCTCTTGCCCCCAATCCTTCCCAGCATCAGGGTCTTTTCTGAAGAGTCAGCTCTTCGCATCAAGTGGTCAAAGAATTGGAGCTTCAGCTTCAGCACCAATGAATATCTTTCCAATGAATATTTAGGGTTGATTCCTTTAGGATTGACTGGTTTGATTTCCTTCCTGTGCAAGGGATTCCCAAGAGCCTTCTCCAGCACCACAATTCAAAAGCATCAATTCTTTGGTGCTCAGCCTTTTTTATAGTCCAACTCTCACATCTGTACATGACTACTGGAAAAACTATGACTATGCAGACCTTTGTTGGCAAAGTTATATCTCTGCTTTTTAATATGCTGTCTGGGTTTGACATAACTTTCCTTCCAACGAGCAAGTGTCTTTTAATTTCATGGCTGCTGTCACTGTCCACAGTGATATTGGAGCCCCCCAAAATAAAATCTGCCAGTTTCCACTTTTCCCCATTCTATTTGCCATGAAATGATGGGACCAGATGCCATGATCTTACTTTTTTGAATGTTGAGTTTTAAGCCAGCTTTTTCACTCTCCTCTTTCACCCTCATCAAGAGGCTTTTGAATTCTCTTCACTTTCTGTCATTGGAGTAGCATCATCTGTACATCTCAGGTTGTTGGTATTTCTCCCAGTGATCTTGATAGTAATGGAAACTAGGGGAAAAAAAAAGAGTGACTGGAACTGCTTAGGGTTTTCTTTTCTTTCTTGTTTTTCTCATGTAAAAGAAAGTGTAGTGGAATTCCTGGTGGTCCAGTGGTTAGGACTCTGAGCTTTCACTGCAGAGGGTGAGAATTCAGTCCCTAATCAGGGAACTAAGATCCCACAAGCTGGTAGCATGGCTGAAAAAACAAAACAAAACAAAACAAAAAACAGTATAGTGTCAGTAAGCGGGCTGTCCAGAGCTGGTGTGGTAGTGCCATGATGTCATCAATAGTCCAGATTTCTTGTCTGATTGACCTGCCTTCCTTAATGAGTGGCTTTAGCCTTAAGGTCATCCTGATTTTCCAGGTAGTCATTTTGGATCCAGTCAGCACATAGAATTTTAGGCAAGAAAAGGGAAACTCAAGGAAAGGGAATAAAGCAGGTTCATGCTAGCTGAGTTAGTGTCTTTAAAGAGGTTTCCCAAAGAATTCCAGTTAAATCTCATTGAGAGACCTGAGTCATGTGACCATTCCTAGCTACATAAATATTCTCCAGCTCTGACTGCAATGCTGGGTACACTACTACTGCAAGTAATTGGGGGGTGAGGGGTGGCGAATAGATGTTAGAAAGAGAAAAAAAAGGACAGTGGATAATGGAGGAAACTAGATCCTTGGTCACAGGTGGAGGGCAGGCAGGGAAGGGCTGGATTGAATGTATGTTTCACCTGTGACCTGGTGACTCAGTGACCTCAGGGACAGCCTTAACTGCCTTTCTGAGTGAAACATTCAAAATAAGAATAGCAATCTTTTACCAATGTGACATGTGTTATTCGTTCCAAGTTCTTTTATCTTCCTTTCTGCCAGTTAATGGGACACTTGTGTCTAATCCATTCACCTGGAAAGAAACAGGTACCACAGGGGCAACCACAGAGGGAGAGGAGAGTCATTTGTAAATTAAGACAATAGCAATAAAACTTGTTGCCGCCTCATCACGGATGCCTCCTCCAGCCACGGTACATGGCTTGGAGAGTGGATGGGCTGGTTTTAGTTCCCGCTGGCCCCCTCTTGTAAGCATGTGTTTGCGAAGAATAATCTGCCCTACCACAGGGTGCTCCTGGCTGGTATACCCCTCCCACCCAGGGCAATTTCATGCTTATGCATACAGAAGGTACTAGGATTGGCTAAGGAATTCCCTTGGGAAATTTTGTGGGTTTTTTTTTTTTTTTTTTTGGCCCCTAAGATCCAGGAAGGCTCCTTTCTCCATGCCAGGTTTTAAATTAGTTAATTATTTTCTTTTTAATAAGTCCTTAAATGAAAGTTCAAAATTTAGAGACACACACACCTGCCAGAGTGGATTTTAAACTAATATCTTCAAATTTCATCTCAAGATAACAGTAAGGGATATAATTAATAGTTGATAACTGGTGATTCAGTCCCCCTGGGTTTTATTTATTTTTTTCTGGTTTAAAAATTCAAGATGAATTTTGAGATATCTTTTTGTGTTACACAAAGAAAGGAAGGTTCCACAAACAAGGCCTGTGAACCCTCCAGGTGGTGGGGCCACCTCCCTGACTATAGATAAGACCATTGAGAATGATGACCCTGGGTGACAACTCTTGCTTTCTCATTTGTGTTATTGAGAGCTGAGCTTCATCTTCTTCTAACTGATTTTACAGATGAGTAAGCCTAAAAAATATGACAGAAAAGAGTGCCATCACTCCTTCCCCTTTTCATAGTTTATTCCATCTCATGGAATATTACTAAGCTAAAGCCTGCAGTTTAGTGACAATTGATGAACTTGGCATCATCTCAGATGAGAGTTACTGTTACTAGGAAACCAATTAGCAAGCAGTAGCAGAAAGCCTCAGTAGAACAGCCTAAGCCAGTAGCCTTCAAACTAGGCTACCTTCAGTATCATGCATACGTGAAAATTTCCCAAGGGCCTCATGACACAGAGTTTGGAGGTGATAATTTCCACCTTTGTGTACTCTAGTTTTCTAAAACTGGTCTTCCTAACAAGGTGTTGTGTTTAGTTGACAGATCCTCTTTCTTGCCACAGTTTTCACAATTTCCTGACTTTTATTTTACTTTTATTTTCACCCACTCCCATTCTTCCCGTGGTGCATTGCCTGGGGATGGAAAAGTAGAGATGACTGAGCCAGAAAGTCCTTGTAACTCAGATGATTTGTAATTCTTTGTTTTAACAAAATCCAAAGATGAACTGTGATTTTTTTTCAGCTGACAGACCTTTAAAGACAGTAACTTTGGATAATAGATTGCTGTGAGAATGGCATATTTATGTAGCACATTATTCTGAAGTCGTTCCAAGAACGGAGGGACATCATTTTCAAGACAGTTCATAACAAAACTCTTAGTGCTCCTGTTATTTATGTGAATAGTTTTTCAGTGTTTGCATAACTAATCTTTAGAACTAGGTAACACAGTATTGGAAATGTTGCATTTTTTTTTGAAACTTACCTGTGATGATATGCAGTTCTTCCAGTTAGAAACATACTGTATAGTAATATAATTCTTTGAGAGCAAATTTATAAAATAGGAAACAATACATTAATTTTATATTAAGTTTCACTCACCCTATAGTATCTAGGTATATTTTATACTTTTATGACATATCTAAATTTTCCTTATTAAATAAATCATGCACTGTTATATATGAATTCTGAAGTATAAATGATTTACAACATGTTGATTTCAGGAGTACAGCACAGTGATTCAGTTATATATGTATATTTTTGGATTCTTTTCTCTTACAAGTTATTACAAGATATTTAGTATAATTTCCTGTGCTATACAGTAGGTCTGTTTTGGTTGTCTGTTTTGCATATAGTGATGTGTATATATCAATGCTAGCTAACTAATTCAGCCCTCTCCTCCAACTTTTTCTCAAATATTTAGATATTTCTGGGTCATGCAGCTCAACTGTATTTTTAAATTGTAATCCCACCCCCCCCAAATTTCCAATATATTGAAAAAATCCCCATATAAGTGAACCCGGGCAGTTCAAGCCCGTGTTCAAAGGTCAACAGTATTTGTCTTTTGGACATTGGTCACAGCTCACAAAGAATGCCATTAATATCCTTCCGTTTGGCATAGAGGAAAATATATACTGTTTTCCAGGATTATTTTGTGATCACAAAGTTAATTTACATATACTGGCCTCTAGGGAGACATTCAAGACCAGAGAAGACTGTCCTGGTAAATTCAAGCCATTCAAATGCAGGTGAAGTTTTCAGGTGAGTGGGGTCATGGAGAATGAATTAGCCATTATAATGTGTGAATCACAGGTTAATTTTCCTGCACAAGCATTCTACTAAGAATGGGTTGAGTAAATTCAATTACCTATTTCAAACAGATAAAACAAGTTGAAGGTTCAGTGTTAAATTCTTGCAAAGCACTCAGGACTCAGTATTATGGTAACAATACATAGACTCAAAAGAACTTTCTACCCCAACCTGGCTAATCCTTAGGTTGAGTGTCTTCAATAGATAGGTATTATCCGGAACTCAGCTGTATCCTCATAACAGTGTGATGGTGCTTTATATTCACAAAGTATTGAGTACAGGAGTCAACAGTCTTACCTATGGGTTTCTTGTTAAATACTGTTGAAAATTTTGGCCTCTGTTTTCAACTATGTGGCTGGTTTTCAAAGTGTTTGCTGTGATCTGAACCAGGGCTGACTGGAAGTAAGTTTGGGCTTTTTTTCTTTTTCTGAGCAGACGGTTGTCCCATGTTTTTGCAAGTCCTTTGGTGGAGTGTCTCTCTGTGTAGACAGCTGAGACACTAGAGGGCGCTCTTCCCAACTTGCTGTGTGACTTGTGAGTTGTCTAAGCAGGTCACAGTCTGACCTTTACCTGGGCACAGAACGGAGGAGCCTGGTGGGCTGCAGTGCATGGGGTCGCGAAGAGTCGGACACGACTGAGACGCTTCACTTTCACTTTTCACTTTCCTGCATTGGAGAAGGTCATGACAACCCACTCCAGTGTTCTTGCCCGGGAATCCCAAGAGAGAGGAGCCTGGTGGGCTGCTGTCTATGGGGTCACACAGAGTGGGACACGACTGAAGCGACTTAGCAGCAGCAGCAGCAGGGTCCATGGAGTCGCTGAGTCAGACACGACTGAAAGGCTTTGCTTTCACTTTTCACTTTCCAGAATTGGAGAAGGAAATGGCAACCCACCCCAGTGTTCTTGCTTGGAGAATCCCAGGGATGGAGGAGCCTGGTGGGCTGCCGTCTATGGGGTCGCACAAGTTGGACACCACTGAAGCGACTTAGCAGCAGCAGCAGCAACATTGATTTTTAGATACATAAATTAAGTTTTTAAAAGTTGAAAAAACAGCCTCTTTCTTATTGTAAGATATGTTTCCAATAAAATTTTATCTTTTGTTAAGTGATTATGTTTATATAGCTTTGACCAAGTGAATGCAAGTATTAAAAGAAAGTGATAATTTAGTAAAAATATTGGGTTCTTATAGGAACTAAAAATATTAACTTGAATAGTATTTATGATGTTCAAAGTTATGAGAGAATACTCAGTACAGTGCTTTCATGCATAAAGATACATAGATTAGAATTAAATTCTCTGGAGAAAGTGGAACATAAAAACTCAGGAAGAAAATGGAATGGCATAAAATTTCCCACTGAAAGTCGACAGTTCATTATCTATATCAAGAATGAATGGTGGTATCAATGCTGACATACTGAGATTTTATAACTCACTGCATACATTTAACAGAATGATGCAACTGTTTATTGGTAAATGATATAATTACAATGACTAAAAATGACATCCTATTCAGTTAAACTTAGACATTTTATATGTCAATTAAATTTATTCTTACAAGGTATAAATATAGTTGAGAAGATCACTTTTTTTGTCAGTGGCTTTCACAAAAAGAGGATTGTTTTTCCTTCATGAGAAGTAGATGGGAGGGAAGCAGACAACTGCCAGCAATGGTTCCATAGCTCTACAATGTCAGGAAGAACATGTTTATAATTCCCCCTCATGGTTTCAAGATGGTGCCCAGCTCCAATTATCATTCATGTCCATGTCCCAAAGAGGACAAAAACGGAGAAGGGGAAATATGAACTAGTAAACATTTTCACAGAATTACCTTCCCTCCTCCTCTCACCAAGAGATTTATGTCCTCTTGCCTAGAATCTTGTCACTGAACCAGTCAAGACTATAAGAGAAGCTATGAAAAATTTCTGCATTGGCAGCTGGTGAGGATTAACAGCTATAAGTGGGTGATGTGTTAAACAACCTGTAGTGATGCACATGGCAAAGGGCCAAAAAACTCTCCCAAATGCTTGACTCATAGATTAATTTTCTGTGTTTTGAAATTTTGTCCTAGTCTGTATTTATCCAGTTCAGTTCCAGTTCAGTTGCTCAGTCGTGTCTGACTCTTTGTGACCCCATGAATTGCAGCACACCAGGCCTCCCTGTCCATCACCAACTCTTGGAGTTTACTCAAACTCACTTCTATCGAGTCAGTAATGCCATCTAGCCATCTCATCCTCTGTTGTCCCCTTCTCCTCCTGCCTCCAACCTCTCCCAGCATCAGAGTCTTTTCCAATGAGTCAGCTCTTTGCATGAGGTGGCCAAAGTATTGGAGTTTCAGCTTTAGCATTGGTCCTTCCAATGAACACCCAGGACTGATCTCCTTTAGAATGGACTGGTTGGATCTCCTTGCAGTCCAAGGGACTCTCAAGAGTCTTCTCCAACACCACAGTTCAAAAGCATCAATTCTTCAGTGCTCAGCTTTCTTCATAGTCCAACTCTCACATCCATGCATGACCACTGGAGAAAACATAGCCTTGGCTAGATGGACCTTTGTTGGCAAAGTAATATCTCTGCTTTTGAATATTCTATCTAGATTGGTCATAACTTTCATTCCAAGGAGTAAATATCTTTTAATTTCATGACTGCAATCACCATCTGCAGTGATTTTTGAGCCCATAAAAATAAAGTCTGCCACTGTTTCCACTGTTTCCCCATCTATTTGCCATGAAGTGATGGGACCAGATACCATGATCTTAGTTTCTGAGTGTTGAGTTTTAAGCCAACTTTTTCACTCTCCACTTTCACTTTCATCAAGAGGGTCTTTAGTTCCTCTTCACTTTCTGCCATAAGGGTGGTGTCATCTGCATATCTGAGGTTATTGATATTTATAGTGTTGACTAAAACAGATTCACAATGTGAGAGTTGCGAGTTAAGTTTTATTTGGGGCAAAATGAGGACTGTGGCCTGGGAGACAGCACCTCAGATAGCTCTGAGAGACTGTCCCAAACAGGTAGTGGAAGAAGGTCAATATATAAGATTTTGGTGAAGGAGAAGTTAACGCAACTAAGCACTTTCTTTACAAAAAGTTTTCTGCTAGTCACGAGGAGCTCATGTCACCATGAAGGGATTTAGTGCTTTTCTAGATATGAAAAGATTTAAGGATTGGGATCATGAAATTAGTTCCTGAACATATCTGACTATCAAATCATCAGACAATCTTGGCACAATGAAAAGAATAACTTTTGTCTCTTGGTTACCATCTCTGACTGGGACTGAGGAGACATCTGGCTCAGAGTTGACCTCAATGACTTTCTCAGTGTGATAGGGACCACAGTCAGGGTAAGGGAGGGAGTGGTTTCCTGCACAGAGCCCCAGCCTCGATCCCTGTGCAGATGAGAAGAAGGGGATGGAATTGTGACTGTTGATTCCAAGGACAGTACAGAGAGGAAGATATGCTGCCCATCAAGGGATTATTTCCACAAATGAGTGGGAACTAAGTTTTGTGGTTTCAGAAGGATGAAAGTCACCTTATTTAGAGTTCTGTAGAACATGTGATTTGCAAATGGATTTTCTTGTCAATCAGCATACCTCTGAAAACTTCTGTGCAGAAGACTTTATACTATTGACTGAAGGTTAAAAACAGCAAAATGCTCGTCGATGTGCAGGAGTATGTGGATGTTAGACCCATTAACAGGTGTCAGTTTTAACCTAAGTATTCATGCATACTGTCCCCAAACTGTTCATTAAGCCTACCCAACTCTTTGCTAATCTTCTCCCCTTTCCTGGCATTAAGGTTTGTAGGGAACAGGACTGAGGAGGCGGAGCATGGCACAGGGACTTTTCTCCTGGCTTTGCCCTCCACAAGCTACAGAGAATCCGATGCCATTTACAGTCAAAAGAAGTTCAAGCAACAAGAGCAAATAAAACCCACACCTTCCCATAAGTGGAAACTACAAAGTTCTAGAGGGTAAGTCCAGAGGAATTATATAAAAAAGAGAAAAAGGCCATAGAAGGCCCAAGGATGAGTTAAAACTGCACCTAGAAGAATAACTACATTTTGTATAAAAATCTTGAAAAAAATGTCCTGGTAGATCAAAGCTATGACAACAGGAAAGGAACATGACAACATGAGGAGACCCAAGGTAACAGTCATGGAAACACTTCATTTCTGAAGAAAGAGGATAAAAGGGAATGAAAGCTCTCTTTGGGTATTGGGTAGGAAAAAAAAAAAGTAACCAAGGGAAACATGAGTCCTGCAAGACAACAGGAAGCTAGAAGATTGGACAATACAAATCCTTAAACCTATCACCAAGAAATAAAAGTCATACATTAATGAGACTGTAGTTGCAGATTATTTATAGAATTCTGTATATTATTAGGCATCTACATCTGTCCATCACTGTATAGCTATATCATTCAAAATGTTAAGAACAGGAACATGAATGAAATAGTGACTTTTTTCCACAATTAAAAAAAATTTAATTAAAATATATATGTACAGTATAGATAGAGACTCACACAGCTGATATGTTTCCTACCTGTCCACAAAAAGCAAATTTAGAGTATTTGGCCTGACATTTTCTTTCTGATCCAATGTGAAATGGTATGTTGAAGTTGTGGTAAGTGGCTGCATTAACTGGTCCCCAACTGTACTGGTATTATGGAAACTAGGGAATTATGGAAATCGACTACTTAGAACACTTCCTAAGACCAATTATTAACTAGATATCTCTTTCTTTTTAAAAAAGTTTATCGGCTGCCCTGGGTCTTCATAGCTGTGTGTGGGCTTCCTCTAGAGTTGCAAGAGCAGGAGCTACTCTCTAGTTACGATACGTGGGCTCTAGAGAGCATGGGTTTCAGTAGTTGGGGCACTGGAGCTTGGTTGCTCTGTGGCATATGGGATCTTCCCAGAGCAAACATTGAACCTGTGTTCTTTGCATTGGCAGGCAAATTCTTAACCACTGGACCATCAGGGAAGTCAGTCTTTTTTTAAATAATCTTATCTATTCAATAGTTTAGAAAATAAAAAATGTATTTGAACTTTTTATCATGCTCAAATGCAAATACAGTCAAGAAAACTACATTTTCAAGATACTGATATTGAAATAACAGTTATTTGCTAATACAACCATAAGACCAGGAATGAGGCAGTTGGATTTCTGCTTCCAGAAATGGCAGGCCAGGTATACCAGCTATGAAGCTGTTGTTTCTCAGCTTTGAGAAACTTTGTCCTGCCTTGTGATAGTGGCAATCTGCCAAATGCATGTCCAGCTCCCTCCCTCTGGGACTCTGCAAACAGGCGACACCGGAGGAAGGCTGCAGGGACAGGTGGGGACTGGGACACCCTGTGTGCTCCCTGCTTATGCCAGCAGCACTAGAGGATGATTTCTCATGGGGGCAGTGACGGTTTTAGCGCCAGGAGTGCTTTTCTGTTTGCAGCTCCTCCGAAATACTGGAGTCAGCCTCACTGGGCCCCTCACAGATATGCACTGACAGCCTGGTGACTGCCCCTCCCAGGTCTGGGTTTCAGTTATGTGGACTTTGCTTCTGTGGTCCTAAAGCATCAACACCAGGTGAGCACGACACTCCTCCCTTCTTCCAAGCTTTGCATGGCTCTCACCACCAAGACTCAGAGTGAAAGTTGCTCAGTCGTGTCTGACTCTTTGCGACCCCATGGACTACACAGTCTATGGAATTCTCCAGGCCAGAATACAGGAGTGGGTAGCCGTTCCCTTCTCCAGGGGACCTTCCCAACCCAGGGATCAAACCCAGGTCTCCGACATTGCAGGTGAATTCTTTACCAGCTGAGCCACCAGGGACGCTCAGAATACTGAAGTGGGTAGCCTATCCGTTCTCCAGCAGATCTTCCCAACCCAGGAATCAAATGGGGGTCTCTTGCATGGCAGTCAGATTCTTTACCAAGGCTCTAAATTTTAGTAATTCTCACTTCTTTCCTTTGTTCCCTTAGCACAAGGGGTAGTGGCGGCCTTCTATAACTACTAACTCAGTAATGCCTCAGTATCTCTCATTTACTTACTGAGTTCTCTGAAATCTGGTGTAAAGTCTTTAATAAATACAATTAATAATTAAAGTAAAAAATAATGTTCCCTGAGGTTAAAAATATAGACTCCAAATGTGTGACAAAAGTAGCATGTGAGTCAGGAGGGGGTAGATGGAACTTCTAAGGTCCTTGTGTTGCCCAGAAGTAGGTAAAGATAAGGATTAATTTTTAACTTTGATAAGTGGTAAAGGCATGTTGTGAATCTGGGTTACTTTATTTGGAGAAAAGAGACAAGAGGGGAGTCATTAGAGGGAGAAAATGGAGTAACAAAAAGTATTCCAAGTTGAAAAGGAAGACAAAACAGAGAAGAAAAGAAAGAATAAGAGGGAGAAATAAGAACATGATCGATGTAAACCTATACACTTTGGTTCAGATGCAAAGATTGACTGGCTTAATTAACAACAAGCTAATTGCCATTTCAAGAGGCACATCTAAAACATGGGGATACAGGAGGGTTGACTATAAAAGGATCGAAAAAGACAGGCCATGAATGCTAATGGAAAAGAAGACCTGAATAATTAGGAATAACATCAGACAGACTCGAGGTAAAAAGCTTTACTAGAAACAAAATTGGTACTTTTGTAATGAAGGTGAGTTATTTCACTGGGACTGTGTGAAACTATGAAAATGTATACACACTACTGGTATGACCCCAAAAACTGGAACAGCAAGAAAAATTAGAATCATAGTGGGAGAGTTTAAAAAGTTTTTAATGACAAATTTCTAATATTTGTAAAATCAGAATTTTCCCATGTCCAACATTTAAGATTATAAACTCCTGGCAAATTTCTTTCCTCTATATTCCCACGTATTTTCAACATTGCCTCCATCCCCTGCCCCAAATTATTCTAAAGCAAATCCAAAACACCCTGATACTTCATCTGTCTTCCAGAACGGATCTGAAGAGCCAAGGTAGCTCTTTTTAAATAACCACAATAACATTATGATGCTTCTCCAAATGAATAGTAACTATTTAATATCATCAAATATTATGCTCCTATTTCTCTGATATTCATAAATTTTTAGAGTTCATTGAATCATGCCATCTAAAATTTTTATACTCTCAATATCCCCCACCCCTTCCTCTGGTAACCATAAATCTGATCTCACAATTGCCATTTGAACACAATACTTTAAAAACTGTGTTGTCAGTACAAAAAAAAAAGAGAACTGCAAAAAATTGTGTGATCTATTAAGTAGGTTTGTTGTTCAAAGTTTGTGGATTAGTATATTGGTACCTTCTTTCAGTGCTCAGTATGACTGAGCAAAGGAGTAAATATCAATACATCAAAGAGGTTGAGAGTCAGATTTTTTAACTTTAAAAAGGAAATTACAAGTGAAAGTGGCAAAGATTAGAATCATCACTGGTTTGTATTGAAATTGAAGGTATCAGTGTGAATGCATGCTTTTTTAATAAACTAGATATAAACCTGACTATATATAGAGATACAGGTACGTAATATTTATATCTATATCTATATATTTCACAGGTTTCCCCAGTGGCTCAGCAGTAAAGAATCCACCTGCGATGCAGAAGCTGCAGGAGACATGGATTCGATCCCTGGGCTGGGAAGACTTCCTGGAGAAGGGAATGGCAACCCACTCCAGTATTCTTGCCTGGAGAATCCCATGGACAGAGGAGCCTGGTGGGCTACAGTTCATAGGGTTGCAAAGGGTTGGACATGACTGAAGTGACTGAGCACTATGTATTTCATAACTGTCCATTTGGGGGATATAAACAGTGGTGCTTCAATAGCAGTGAGTACTTCTAGTGCCATATCCAGAGTTCTAAACACCAATTCCTACTAAAGGGTTCATAAAGGAATGGATAAATATAAAACAGAGGAAGGGAAAGTACAAGATGAGTCTAGAAATCATGTGCAAGCAAGCAAGAAAAGTCTCCAAAATACTGATGGTAAGAGAGTATATCCCATTGAAGAAATGTGGATCCACGAGTAAAGACTGATAATAAATGAATAGAGACAGATAGATAGGTAGAGAGATAATTAAATAGATGGGGCAGAAGGCAAAACTTTTGTTAGCAACAGTAGTTGCTGTTTATACACTAAGTCGTGTCTGACCTTTTGCGACCCCATGGACTGAAGCACACCAGGCTTCCCTGTCCTTCCCTATCTCCCAGAGTTTGCTCAAATTCATGTCCATACAACAGAGGGCTGTATGATAAATGAAGAAAGAAAATGGAGTTAAAATCATTAATTTGCCACAAAAGGAATAATTGAATCAGGCAATAAATAGAAAACATAATAAAATGAATGAGTGAAATTTGATGAAAAACAGAATTTACACAGTTTCAAAAGGTCTCCCCATAACTTATTTCCTAATTTGGGCTAAAAATACTAGTTTTACAGTTGGGAATCTCACTGGACACCACCTTCAAGTGATCAAAGTTATTATCACTAGCATTAGGACAGACTGACATCACGGGCTTCCTGCTGTGATTCACTGAGATGGAATAACACAGTTTTTGTAGTATTCCTGATAAAACTCTGTAATGTGAAGTAGAATGAGAAAACACCAGATAAACCCAAATTGAGAGCCATTTTACAAAATAAATGTCAGATATGAAAGAAAAACAGAAAGGCTGAGAAATCAATCCTTACTAAAGGGGATGAAACAGACATGATAGCTAAATGCAGTGTGTGATCCCAGACTGATTCCTGCACCAGAAATTAATATTACAACACAGGATATCTATTGAGACAGTTGATCAAATTTGAATAAGTTTGTAGATAAGGTAATGTGATTACACTGATGTCAAATGGTACCTTCATATTGCAGATCAATTTTCTTTTCCCCCCACTGAGAAGGCTAATACCTGAAAAGATGACAGTTATCAACGTGTGTGCTTGTAATCTGGCTTCTTTGGTGGCTCAGCAGTAAAGAATCCACCTGTAATGCAAGAGACATGGGTTCAGTCCTTGCATATGGAAGGTCTCTTGGAGAAAGAAATGACAACCCACTCCAGTATTCTTTTCTTGGAAATTCTGGCAGGCTTTCCCAGTTCATGGGCTGGGAGAGTCAGATGTGACTGAAAGACTAAACTACAACAACACATATACTCACATAGCCTCAAACAGTATAGCCTAAACACAGAGGGAGGGACTTGGAAGGAAAAAAGTGAAATAATTATTAGGAGAGTTTAAAATTTTTTCTAAAGAAAAAATTCATACTTTTATAGAAATAGAACATCTTGGTGCTCACCAATCCTGTTTTATGATTCTCATTCAGAATTATAGTTTCAGCTTTTAGAGGTTCAGTCTTCTGAACCTGGACTGCCAGAGGTGTTTAAATCACTGCACTAGCGACTTTCATGAGTGAGTTACTCAGTACTTTCCAAAGAAACTCTGAGCAATAAAGGTAAGTCACTTTCCTTTGGTAATCAATTTCTGACATCCTGAGTGTGGGACAATCAGTAGAGATTTTAAGCAGGTACCAGGGAAATGGAGCGTTCCCATGGCCCTGGGAGATCTTTAGAGCAGTTCGAAAGGAGATGGGGTCCCATAACTTCTGGATGGATCCCTGAAAGGGAGTTGGGTCGGCACCATTTGGAGGTATAACTTTCTTCGTTGTGATTTCCTAAGGTCCCTACCATTACTGGTTCAGAGTGTTTTTCTATCCGGAAAGTGCGGTGATTACGTGGCCTGAGAGGGTTAAGCACACTAATCCCTCCTTCCCCCTGCCCAGATTTAGGGAGGGTGAGGACAGACTATCCAATGGTGTACTTTCCTGGGGAGCAGAGGCCAAAGGGCGAGACGGACGTATAGAGCAAAGACCCACAGGATCTCTGTCCCCGGCTCCTGGCCTGTGTCTTTCCTTCCCTGCCTACGCGCTCGCGTGCGGGTTCCGGGGCGCCGGGCGCGCAGCTTAGGGCTCGGCTCCGCAGCCTCTCCGGAGCGACGATGGGGGCTCAGCGGATGCTTCTAGTCATATACTTACTGCCTGCGCTCCTGCTCTCAGAGGCCGCCAAAATCCTGACTATATCCTCACTGGGTGAGTGCTTGGCCAGAGAATCAGGACAGGCTTGTCCCAGGCTCCTGGCCAGGAGTCATGCCAACAGCCCCCTTAATCAGAGGGGCTTTTCATATGGTTTTCCAGGCTGGGCTTGTGTCCTAGGCTGAAGGAGGGAGAGGCTGGCGAGGGTTGTGGGGCAGAGGGAGGTCTCTACTACCAAGGAGAAATTATTGATAGCCCTGGAAAAGAGGAGCAGTTTCCTATCCTCTCTTTTTATTTGCTCTGGATGCGCTTCCCTGTGGGCACAGCGGGAGCCAGCCTATTTCTGAGCTTGAGACCCCAGGCCGTCTCCTCCACGGTACCTGTGGGATTTTGAAAGGGTCACGCTGAATTTCTGAGGGGTGTGCAGCAGATGCCAGTAGAAAGTGGAAGGCGGAGTCCATTTCAGGCTCTGGGGACAGGTGCTCCTGGGACAGCAGCACGAACTGGGACTGTTTCCTAACCGGAAAACTGAGTGGGCGGGCAGACGGGAGGACCCCAGGGCAGTGGAGCATTTGAGAGCCCCTCTCTCACCCGTGCTGATGGAAGCTTTTGAAGGAGAGTGGAGCCTTGATTCTGCGCATTGTGGACCCAGTTTTATTTCCATTACTTTTGCCCCTTAGAGAACAGAAGACAAAAGGGGAAATTTTATCAGGATAAGGAGTCCTCAAAGGATGAAGTTCCTTCAAGAGTTTTATTTGACCCATCCTGAAAAGATGGTGGGCTCCCTAGCTTGCTTTTAGATCCCAGAAAACCTGGGGATCCTAGAGCTGGAAGAAATCACAGAATTCCTCTCACTGGGCCTCCCCTTTTATTTCCTGAGAGGAAAATGGAGGGTCAGGGAAACGAGGTGCCTTTTACAAAGCACAACAGACCTCTCTCCTGGCACACACTGGGAATTCACTTATGATTTCTTACCTCAAAACCATCCTCTTCCACAGATTTCACTCTTTTCCTTTTTTACAGTGGGGATTTCTAAAAAGCCTATTATAAACCTATTTTAAAATGATAGAGGTAATGGAGAAAAAGTTTTCTCTCTTGAAAGTACACTGTCCTCCAGCCTCAACTCCAAGGACAGAGGCTGGGGCAGTTAACCAGGTGTCGGAAGCCCCACCTTTGCCCCTTATGAAGAGCCACGTGAACAGCTGTGTCTGCGCCAACCTCTTCTCCCTCACAACCATTTCTTCCAACAGTTAATGTGAACAAGAGCAGGCAGTCTAAGCAGGGGTACTATGCTGTATGTAATTTGTGTTACCTCAGGCAACACAAGATGGATATAAAATACTAGAGTAACTTCCACAGATACACACTATGTAGCTCTGTACCACTCTCTGGGTTTCCCAGGTGTCTCAGTGGTAAAGAATCCAGCTGCCCATTCGGGAGACCAGAGTTTCCATCCCTGGGTGGGGAAGATCCCCAGAGAAGGAAATGACAATCCACAGCAGTATTCTTTGCTGGGAAATTCCTTGGACAGAGGAGCCTGATGGGCTGTATAGTCTATGGGGTCACACAGAGTCGGACAGGACTTATCAACTAAGCCCTGCACGTACTACTCACCACTGACCTGATGACTGTGGGCCTTTCCTGTAACGACCCCCACTTCCCAACTTTGGCAAGTCTGTCCCTTCCCTGGAGATCTGGCTCTCTCTGCTGCTAAGACTCACAGATGCAAGAAAAATACCCCATGATAGTACATAATTTTAGATAGGATATTGGTGTAATGGAGCTCACATCTCTCCCAAGGATTAAGCCTCTCTTTCTTAAAGATCCCAGGATTGTCCTAGGATGGATGTCCTGTTTCTCATTTATATAAGATACTGCAAGCCCATCCTATGGAGCCCACAGTTTTCCTGCTTGTCTTAATGGATGTGAGACATTCAACTGAAAACTTTCTGTGAAATATATTTGAATCTCAAGCATTTTGACTCTAAGTGGTGGCTCCACATCTTTTCTTCCAATGGCTGTTTCTTAGAACCAAATTCAAGCTTCCGTGTTTCTGGCTCCTACTCTAGCATTCATGTCCGAAGAGAAGAATTTCAGAAATAGCTTGAATTGACTGCCTGTTAGGAACACTCCATACTCACATGCATGGCACTGGGCCAGAATATCTACCAGTACAGTTATTTGTTTAGGCTATGGCATCTCCATAAGGCCCCAGCTAAAACACAGTGTGTGCCTTAGAATCAGGAACTCCAAAGACTTAAACACCAAAATTATATTACATTGTTGCAAAGACCACAAGTCATAAGAGGGAATCTTTGGTGGAGGATTGCCCTAGGTCAAAGATCTGGGCAGGCAGAATATAGGTATCCAGTTTGGGGCTTAACCAGAGTGAGAAAGAGGAACTGGAGAAACTCATCTTTCTCTACTCACTGTCAGCTTTCTGTTATCTTACCCCACATAAGGGTTTGCCCCACACTTCCACATCAAATTCATACCCTCGGTTCTCATCTTCACAAAAATGATATATATTGTTCCTAGGTGGAAGCCATATGCTACTAATGCAGCGGGTGTCTCAGATTCTTCAGGAGCATGGTCATAACGTCACTATGCTTTCTAGTAGAGGAAGAAGTCTAGCCTCAGGTATCTTTTTTTCATAATTATTGAATTCTTCAATCCCAGCCAAAAAGAAGCAATGCCCTTTGTATGTACTGCTTAACACAAAACTTTTTTGAATCTAGTATTGAAATAATGGACAAAATGTGTGGGGGTGTGTGTGTGTTTATGTTAAGTGCTGGACGTCTTTTTTTTTTTAGAAAATGTTCCTTCATTTTTTGGAAGCATTTTATTTTTAGACCTATTTATTTTTTAATTGAAGGATACTTGCTTTACAGTATTGAGGTTTCTACCAAACATCAACATAAATCAGCCATAGGTCTACCTACATCCCCTCCCAATTGAATATCCTCCCACCTTCGTCCCCATTCCACCCCTCTAGGTTGTTGTCAAGTCCCGGTTTGAGTTCCCTGAGTCATACAAGTGCTGGATATCTCAATAACCTCTACATTTTATTTGTCTATAGTTTACCCCCTTATCTGGATGTCATTTTATTTCAGGCAAGCCTCCATACATTATTATTGCAAAATCGGTTGTCTCATGAGTTGTATATAGCAATGTCAGAAGTTCTTGAGTTACTGAATCTAGTGACACTGGTTGAAAGGGTTTCAGCTAAAATGAAGCTTATCAATCTGATCAGCTCTTCTCTGTTGACAGATAAGGATACAGAGGCTCAGGGAACTTGAATGATTTGTTTGGGTTCACATAGCAAGTTAATAGAGTTGAGTGAATCTGGGACTTTAAGCTCTGGGTTTCTCCATCAGAGTTGCTAAAACTTAAATTAAAAAAAAATTGCAAAATTAAGCAGCTTTGTTGGAAAAAAATAAGTCTGAGCAATTATAAAATTCTGAAGATGAATTTCCAGTTTTGCTCTTGTTTAGACTGTTCTAAAGAGCTCCCTGGTGGCTCAGATGGTAAGGCATCTGCCTACAATGCGGGAGACCCGGGTTCGATCCCTGAGTCAGGAAGATCTCCTGGAGAAGGAAATGGCAACCCACTCCAGTACTCTTGCTTGGAAATCCCATGGATGGAGGAGCCTGGTAGGCTACAGTCCATGAGATCGCAGAGTCCTAAAACAGTGTTAATCACCTTCTAGACTGGGTTCCATATTGTTCATCAAATATCCCTTCTATCCATACCCCTTTGAATCTGCCTTGACTGTCAGTCATGATGATTTCATACATGAACATTTCATTTTGGTGGTTCCCATGGCTTTGAGAAACTGCCAAAAGACCCTCTATCTCTTTAAAAAACTTACACAACACTCCAAAATTTGCAAACAGTTTGGAGGTTCCTCTTAGTTTTACCTGAGTTTTAATCGAAGTCCAGAGTTTCTTTCAGTATTCACATATCAATGAAAATTTCTGAGGTTTGAAATAAATATTCATTTTTCTCTTTCCTTGTTGATGGCAGACTAAGATGTATCTTTTATTCTTAGAGCTAAGGTGAGCACCACTTGATATAGGGAGGAGTGCATGAGTCCAGTTAAAGTCCCTGTTTAGATAACTTCCCTATAGTGATTTTTATTTACAACTTAAATAAATGACTTCAAAAAATTAAAGCAGCAGATATTTCTGATATTAGATGTACTATTGTTCCCATCAATAACTGAAATCACAAGTAGCAGGTTCCACCCTAAAGCGAACTTAATTGTCTGAAGTTCTGACTCTTTTCCTTTCCCCAAGACAGTTTCTCTGTATCTCTGTCTACTAGCTGGATGTTCTTCAAGTGACAGGCCATCTTTGTTTTGAGGGGAACTGTATAGTTGCATCACTGATTGGCTGGCTTACACACACTCAAGCTGGTATCTGCCTGGAGTAACTTTCTCTTGCCTGGACAAGTCTCACTCTTTTTAGCAAGTTCTGTTTTCTTTAGGTGTGTAGGTATGAGAGTACATCAAAGAAACTCTATGTTGGAATTCAGGCTTTTAACTGGGCTCGTGGGCTCTTCCCTTTATCAAGTGGTGTCTCACCTTAGCCCTGAGAACAAAATATACAATATCTTAGTCTACTGTCATCTGGAAAACTCAGCAGTGGCCACAGGACTGGAAAAGGTCAGTTTTCATTCCAATTCCAAAGAAAGGCAATGCCAAAGAATGCTCAAACTACCACACAATTGCACTCATCTCACATGCTAGTAAAGTAATGCTCAAAATTCTCCAAGCCAGACTTCAGCAATATGTGAACCATGAACTCCCTGATGTTCAAGTTGGTTTTAGAAAAGGCAGAGGAACCAGAGATCAAATTGCGAACATCCGCTGGATCATGGAAAAAGCAAGAGAGTTCCAGAAAAACATCTATTTCTGCTTTATTGACTATGCCAAAGCCTTTGACTGTGTGGATCACAATAAACTGTGGAAAATTCTGAAAGAGATGGGAATACCAGACCACCTGACTTGGTGATGGACAGGGAGGCCTGGCGTGCTGCGATTCATGGGGTTGCAAAGAGTCGAACACGACTGCGCGACTGAACTGAACTGATGCTATGCTAAGTCACTTCAGTCGTGTCTGACTCTGTGCGACCCCAGAGACGGCAGCCCACTAGGCTCTTCTGTCCCTGGGATTCTCCAGGCAAGAATACTGGAATGGGTTGCCGCTTCCTTCTCCAATGCATGAAAGTGAAAAGGGAAAGTGAAGTCGCTCAGTCGTGCCTGACTCTTAGCGACCCCATGGACTGCAGCCTACCAGGCTCCTCCGTCCATAGGATTTTCCAGGCAAGAGTACTTTAGGGTTAAATATGTATTTAAAATTCCATATCTACATATAGAATTGTAAAGTGTATAGCAAAATGAATCAGTTATACATATGTCCACTCTTTTTTGTTGTTGACGATCACACTTTTATTCACTGAATGTTCTTGCATGTTCTCTGATATCTCTTTTTTATGGGGCGCTCTTTGTATTTTATTAAATATATCCCCCCACTCTCTCCGAAATGCCAGATGTGCTTTTCCAGTTCTAGACTGTTCACTTCGTCGTTTCTTCTGGGGGCTTCTTTCCTCTTAATTCTGGTCCTTTTCTTCTGTGTTGCAGATTTTCCTCCAAGTTGGTGACCCTTGCCTGGTCCATTTTGTCCTGAAATTTTCTGTGCCGGTAGTTCCCATCTAAAAGTTAAGACTCTTCGCATCTTTGTGCTCAGTCACTTCAGTCGTGTCCCACTCTGAGACCCTATGGACCATAGCCTGCCAGGCTCCTCTGTCCATGGGATTCTTCAGGCAAGAACTGGAATGGGTTGTCATGCCCTCCTTCAGGGAATCTTCACGACCCAGGGATTGAACCCGCATCTCTTATGTCTCCTGCATTGGCAGCCGGATTCTTTATCTCTAGCGCCTCCTGGGAAGCCCTTCAATCTTCACTGATAGTCAAAACTGTTTGTATGGGTTCTTCCCCCTTAAAGTACACTGTTCTTTCATTACTGAAGTGATGTGTTGAGTACCTCTTTGGAATCCACTCACCAAAGGAGGGCCTTCTTTGGTCTTATAAATGACCCCCAGATGATACACTCATCTGCTTGTTCAAGTACAATCTGGATTCTGCAGAAGCTGGCAAAGTGGGTGAAGAGCAGCTCCCTACCCAGTCATGGCCGGCAGTTAAAAGCTCTGAGTGAGTCCACCTTCCAGAGACAGTTGCCCTGCAGCAGCCTCTATCCAGACCCTGGGATCCTGGTCACTTAATTTCTGGCTGTTCTGGGAGTTCTTGAAAAATACACCTGGCTCATCAGCATCCTGGGTAGTAGTTCCCTCTGCTTCACATAACTGTTTCATTAGGAGCCTGGCAGGATGATTTTTATAAGCTAAAGATAGGTATGTATAAGCCCAAATGTCCAAAGAGGGACTGTCCTTTCTGGGAACAGGAATTGTAGCATGTTGAGAGTGTGCCGTCTGTCTTTATGGTGAAGGGAGGAAATGCAAAGCACATCTAGAGACAAAGACATAGAGAACAAACATCTGGATACCCAGGGGGAAGGGGTGGGAGAGGAAATGGGAGATTGGGATTGGTGTGTATACACTGTAGACGCTAAGCACGAAATATGTAACTAAATGCGAACCTACCAAACAGCACAGGCAACTCTACTCAGTGCTCTGTGGTGGCCTAGATGGAAAGGAAGTCCAAAAAAGAGGGGGTACACGTACATGTACGAGGTCTAGTGTCTGACTCAGATGGTGAAGAAACTCCTGCAAAGCAGGAAACCTGGGCTCGATCCCTAGATCAGAAAGATCGCCTGGAGAAGGGAATGGCTGCCACTCCAGTGTGGAGAATTCCATGGACAGAGGAACCTGGTAGATGGCAGTTCATGGGGTCACAGAGAGTCAGCATGACTGAGCGACTAACACAGTTGAGTTCACTTTGCTATACGGTAGAAACTAGCACAGCATTGTAAAGAAACTGCATACAATAAAAATTTTTTAAAAAGTTAACAGAAATGCCTAATAAACATCTAAAATATTTAATTTGTCTAATAATGAAATACATGTCAAGCCCCCGAATAAACAAAGAAGCACATCCTATACCTTTATATTCTCATCTGGCTTATAGTCAAGAATTATGCTCTTGGTAGAGCTTGACATGGGGGGAAGAAAGATTAAGAAAAGAGAGTAAATAAGAGCCCTGAGTATGAGACACTGGCACAGTCACACCAGCAATTTACACTTGGCTAATTGGTATTTCTTTATCCTGGATAATTCTAAATGATAATTCCCTTTCCCTAGATTATAAATTCAGCCAAATCTGCTTCTATCTGAAAAGCTTAGGAGGCACAAACCTTCAATTATTCTGTAACTAAATTCATCACTTATAATAAAAATGTAGATGAACTAGTAATCCTCATTTCACCTTTAAAACACAAAAAGGTCTTAAATGATTCAGAATCCTTATCCAGCAAGTGAGACTGGATGGATGCCAGGGTTTTAGATCTAAGAAGATAAGAGTGCAGGTGAGTAACCTTCCAAGCTTTTGTAATAGGAATCTCCTTATTGGAGTAAAAAGATAAAGAAAATTCCAAATCGTGGTACTAACACTTGGGTAACCAGTGACAGTGTAAGCGAGTGTGTCTATTTTATAATTATTGTGTTGCTCTACAGCTGTTCTTAAAGGGCTTTAACGCATTTACGAGAATCTGATATATTAGACACTGAAAAGTTTTCGTTGCAGTCAACATTTAAATGTCCGGGGAACTCTTGTTTTTTTTATATATATATTTATTTGTTTTTTATTTCTTGTTAAGTGCATGAATCCTTCGAGAAATTTTTAATGTTGACAACATACTACACTAGATTTTGCAAGATAATAAAATGGATATTAGATAAAGCACTGCTAAGAAAGTGCATCCCTCCCTCCCCCCACCTCTGCATATTCTGCTTTGAAAGCTTTCTCTGATTGCATCAGACCACTGACATTATTCTGCTATGAGAAAAGGAGAGAATTCTACAGAGGGAGGGCAAGAACCAAATCAAGAGTGATAAATTTGTCTCATTATAAAATCCTTTCCATGGCTATGTTTCTCTCTGCTCCACGTTAAACTCATGATTCAACTCTATTTTTCAGATGGCAATTTCTTCACTGTGTTTAGAACTCTACTTCAAAAAGCTGACTAGATAATGTCCTGTGTGTGTGCTGAGTCGCCTCAGTCATGATCCACTGTTTGTGATCCTCTGGACTGTAGCCTGCAAAGCTCCTCTGTCCCTGAAATTCTCCAGGTGAGAACACTGGAGTGAGGTGCCATTCCCTTCTGCAGGGGATCTTCCTGACTCGGGCAGTCTCTACAATGGAAGGCAGGTTCTTTACCACTCGTGCCACCTGGGAAGCTCGGGATAGTGTCCCAAAACAACTTTTATATTCATGCTAGGCATGCTGTAGTCCATGGGATTGCAAAGAGTCAGACACGACTGAGTGACTGAACTGAACTGAGGCCTTTACCAAGCAATAGTAAGAAAATTACTTTTAATTCTCGTGTTGCCCTTTTATAGCATCCCTCTTCACAAAATAAAACCAAACAACAAAAACCTCAAACTATTCTAAACAGAAAAATTAAAAACCATTGAATTTCTGCAGTTTTTGAGTAATTGAATTCTATTGTGAATTTTTTTTTTTTCATTTATATATTTTTTGGCTGTGTGGATTTTGGAATCCTAGTTCCACAACCAGGGATCAAACCCGGGCCCTCGGCAGTGAGAGATTGGAGTCCTAACCAATGGACTGCCAGGGAAGTCCTGCCGTTCTATTTTGAACTCAGAAAGATCCTATGTACTCAAACTAGGTTAAAATTTAGGTGCAAAGAGACAAATGGACTTTCATACGAACAACAATAATGAGGATGATGAAAATGTTTGGATGCTCGCTTTGTGCAAGCTGTATTTCAGGTCTTATCTGAGCCTCACTGGGTGGGCACCATTGTGATTCTCATCTTGCACACGAGGAAACTAACTTGCAGAGAAAGTGGGCCAAAAAAGAAAGAAAGAAAGAAAGTGGGCCATTGCTCATATCTACCACATAGACCTTCTCTTGGTCAAGTATACAGAAAGTAATTTATGTTTTAAACTTCTAAATGCCTGCTATGTGAGTCTGGAAAAACAGAGCAGTATTTGGGTTACATACACATAAGAAAGTACAAATAAGCACAGAAGCTTCATCGTTATCAGGGTGCTGTGTCCTATCCTTGACCGTACATTCTAATGGCCTAAAGAAATGTCACTAAAGGGTTAAAGAGCTTACTTAGCTGATTTTTCTATTTCAGGCACAATTTTATTTAGGTAATGATGGCCTTCATAGCCTGAGATAGAAAGCATCTGGCATTCTGCCCAGAACTTGCCAAGGGTTCAAGTATTAGGGAAAAAATTTATGGTTTAGGTTAATTTGGGATCTTGGCTGGTGTACACGGCTTATATAGCATCTGAGCTGAGAGTGGGGGAGGGGTGAGCTGAACTTCACCTCCTTCCTTTAGTAAAAGGAGAGTGTGAGGAGAAGGCAAAGGGATGATATTAAGCAATGAAAAAAAAAAAAAAAGCATATAAGTGAAGTGAGCAAAATCAGGACCTCAGTCACCAGGTGCCTGGAGAGGCCCAGGCAAGCTAAAAGCGACCCTGGAATCAGGACACAGGAGAAGGCTGGTGAGAAGGAGCCTGTGCCTGAGCACCAGAGAGGAGTGCTTGCTCAGGGGAGAAGTGCTCAGAGTTGGTGCAGCCCTACTTCTGGGCAGACTGGAGGGGAGCCAGTCTCCTGCAGGAGGCCTCCTCTCACTGGGCTAGAGAGTTTAAAGGCCTAGAGCAGAGTGACCCTGAAGGCCCGGACAGAGATGTCTCCCCTACCACAATGCAAACACCGACTGGTATATTAGGTGGGGACTTTCAGTGTTGTCACCCCAAACAAAGACTTTAATATGGAATAAATGATTTCAGATGGGCATTGTGTTTTTTGTTTGTCTGCCGCTAAGTTGTGTCCAACTCTTTGGGACCCCATGGACTGAAGCACTCCAGGCTTCCCTGTCCTTCGCTGTCTCCTGGAGCTTGCTCAACTTGTGTCCATCGAGTTGGTGATGTCATCCAACCATCTCGTCCTCTGTCGTCCCCTTCTCCTCTTTTCAATTTTTCCCAGCATCGGTGCTCAGTCGCTCAGTCGTGTTCAACTCTTTGCAATCCCGTGGACTGTAGCAAACTAGGCTCCTCTGTCCATGGGATTCTCCAGGCAAGAATACTGGATTGGATTGCCATACCCTCCTCCAGGGGATCTTCCCAACCCAGGGATTGAACCGACATCTCTTATGTCTCCTGCATTGGCAGGCGGGTTCTTTACCACTAGAAAGCTTTTACCACCTAGAAAGCTATCAAGATCTTTTCTAATGAGTCAGCTCTTTGCATCAGGTGGCCAAAGTATTGGAGCTTCACCTTCAGTATCAGTCCTTCCAATGAGTATTCAGGACTGATTTCCTTTAGGATTGACTGGTTGGATCTCCTTGCAGTCCAAGGGATGCTCAAGAGTCTTTTCTAACACCACAGTTCAAAAACATCAATTCTTTGGTGCCCAGCTTTCTATCTAGTCCAACTCTCACATCCATACATGATCACTGGAAAAAACCATAACTTTGATTAGATGGACCTTTGTTGGCAAAGTAATGTCTTTGCTTTTTAATATGCTGTCTAGGTTGGTCATAGCTTTTCTTCCAAGGAGCAAGCATCTTTTAATTTCATGCCTGCAGTCACTATCTGCAGTGATTTTGGAGCCCAATAAAATAGTCTGTCATTGTTTCCATTGTCTCCCCATCTATTTGCCATGAAGTGATGGGACAAAATGCCATTATCTTCATTTGTTGATTATTGAGTTTTAAGATCTTCACTGAATGTTGAGTTTAAGTCAGCTTTTTCATTCTCCTCTTTCACCTCCATCAAGAGGCTCTTTAGTTCCTCTTCACTTTCTGCCATTAAGGTGGTGTCATCTGCGAATCTGAAGTTATTGCTATTTCTCCCTACAATCTTGATCCCAGTTTGTGCTTCATCCAGCCCTACATTTCACATGATACACTCTGCATATAAGTTAATAAGCAGGATGACAATATATAGACTTGATATACTCCTTCTCCAATTTGGAACCAGTCCGTTGTTCCACATCCGGTTCTAACCGTTGCTTCTTGACCTTCGTATAGGTTTCGCCAGAGGCAGGTAAGGTGGTCTAGTATTCCCATCTGTTGAAGAATTTTCCACAGTTTGTTGTGATCCACATAGTCAGACTTTAGTGTAGTCAATAAAGCAAATATTTTCCTGGAACTCTCTTGCTTTTCCTATGATCCAGTGGATGTTGGCAATTTGATCTCTGGTTCCTCTGCCTTTTCCAAATCCAGCTTGAGCATCTGGAAGTTCTTGGTTCACATACTGTTGAAGACTGGCTTGGAGAATTTTGAGCATTACTTTGCTAGCATGTGAAATGAGTGCAACTGTGCAGTAGTTTGAACATTCTTTGGCTTTGCCCTTCTTTAGGATTAGAATGAAAACTAACCTTTTCTGGTCCTGTGGCCACTGCTAAGTTTCCCAAATTTGCTGGCGTATTGAGTGCAGCACTTTTAACAGATCACACAGGCAGAAAAAGAAATGGAAAAAAGGCAAAATGGTTGTCTGAAGAGGCCTTACAAATAGCTATGAAAAGAAGAGAAGTGAAAGACAAAGGAGAAAAGGAAAGATATATCCATTTGAATGCAGAGTCCCAAAGAATAACAAGGAGAGATAAGAAAGCCTTCCTCAGTGATCAATGCAAAGAAATAGAGGAAAACAATAGAATGGGAAAGACTAGAGATCTCTTCAAGAGAATTAGAGATGCCAAGTAAACTTTTCATGCAAAGATGGGCACAATAAAGGACAGAAATGGTATGGACCTAACAGAAGCAGAAGATATTAAGAAGAGGTGGCAAGAATACACAGAATAGCTACACAAAAAAGATCTTCATGACCCAGATAACCACAATGGTGTGATTGCTCACCTAGAGCCAGACATCCTGGAATTCAAAGTCAAGTGGGTCTTAGGAAGCATCACTACAAACAAAGCTAGTGGAGGTGATGGAATTCCAGTGAGCTCTTTCAAATCCTAAAAGATGATGCTGTGAAAATGCTGCATTCAATATGCCAGCAAATATGGAAAACTCAGCAGTGGCCAGAGGACTGGAAAAGATTCAGTTTTCATTCCAATCCCAAAGAAAGGCAATGCCAAAGAATACTCAAACTACCGCACAATTGCACTCATCTCACTCGCTAGCAAAGTAATGCTCAAAATTCTCCAAGCCAGTCTTCAACAGTACATGAACTGTGAGCTTCCAGATGTTCAAGCTGGTTTTAGAAGAGGCAGGGGAACCAGAGATCAAATTGCCAACATCCGCTGGATCATGGAAAAAGCAAGAGAGTTCCAGAAAAACATCTATTTCTACTTTATTGACTATGCCAAAGCCTTTGACTGTGTGGATCATAACAAACTGTGGAAAATTCTTCAAGAGATGGGAATACCAGACCACCTGACCTGCCTCCTGAGAAATCTGTGTGCAGGTCAGGAAGCAACAGTTAGAACTGGACATGGAACATGGACTGGTTCCAAACAGGAAAAGGAATATGTCAAGGCTGTATATTGTCACCCTACTTATTTAACTTCTATGCAGAGTACATCATGACCCTGGGCTGGAGGAAGCACAAGCTGGAATCAAGATTGCTGGGAGAAATATCAATAACCTCAGATATGCAGATGACACTACCCTTATGGCAGAAAGTGAAGAAGAACTAAAGAGCCTGTTGATGAAAGTGAAAGAGGAGAGTGAAAAAGTGGGCTTAAAGCTAAGCATTCATGCACGAGTGAATGAATGAATAAGTACATCGATGTGGGAATGGAGGAAGAAGGAAGGAAGGAAAAGGAAAGAAGAAAGGAAGGGAGCCCTTATTTGTACTTGGTGTCCATTTCTATGGAATCCCCATAGACATTCCCATCGCGCCTGGTTTTGAACTATCAGTGTGAATTCACTGCACAGAGTTGATAAGAGATGCAGATAAGTGGCTCTCCTGGGCCAGTACCAGCCAGCCCCAGCCCGCTGCCGGGTCTGCCCTCCTCTCGGAATCTAGTTGGTCTTCATCCATAAAATAGAGACAACTGCTGTAAGGTGAGTCTGTGTGCCTCCCCCTCCGCTAGTGACACATTCACCACAGGATCCAGAATTGGAGCTTGATATGCTTTGGAACTTTGAGTGTTAATCAAAACTTTCATAATGTCGCTAAATTCTCTGGTGGTTTTATATCAAACAAAACCCTCTGGTCGGGCTTCACCTGTGTCAGAAATTACTTGTAGAGTTACTAGGAGGGTAACAAAATATAGTTTAAATATAATTTTGCTACTAAAACATGTTAATTAAAATATATGAATGTCTTTTGAGTAGTTCTTGTGGAATACCAGCAAAGTTTTAAAGCTATTTAACTACACAGATTGTTTCAATGACATTTTCTGGATCAAAAGTTCTAAACATCCATGATAATTCTGGTTTTTAATTGGGGGAGAGTTGCTTATATCTTTAGAGTTAATGCAATGTTGAGACAGTAAATATTTGTTTAAAGACCTTACAGAAATTGGAGTTCAACATTAAAGTTATCTGTCATAAAAGAAATAATGCACCAATTCCCATAATCAGAGTTAAATGAGGGTCAAAGCCTCAAAGTCCTAATTGGTCTCTTTTACCTCATTATTCTCTATTACCTCACTGCACCCATTTATTCTCCTTCTTCTAAGCTTTGTAGCACAAACTGAGAGTTGGACCCTGTGATTGCATCAGCAGGCTCCCTGGCCTCGGCTTGAGTCTGGCAAATGGGAGGCAAAAGATTGGAGGGCAGGAGAGGATTAGTCCAGATATTTCTTCTTCCTTCCTTCCTTGCTCTGGATCTACATCTTGGGCAGCAGGTGGATCCTTCCATGAAAATACCTCCTACTGGGTGAACTTCTTCCTCAGTGACACACTTTCCTTCCTTTGTCTCTTCCTTCCAAGGGAGTCTAGTGGGCTGCACACTGTTGGCCAGCCTCTGGGTTCCTGGCTCTCCTTCGTTTGTTCCTGAAACCCTGCCTCGAACCCCACGCCCCCACTCTGAAACTCCCCATCACTCAGGTCTGTTTATTTGAACCATCTGGAGTGAATTCTGCTTTCTGCCGAGTTCTTGCCCTGATATGTTCACATTGTGCTCTTTCATTTGTAATTTCCATTAATTGTGAATGTCCTTCTAAGAGCAGTGTTCTGTGTGTTTGTGGTTTGTGTTCTTTACCTTTTGAAAAGATTTACTTAAAGCCTGTACCAGCCAGTCAGACCAGATGCTCACTTGTGTGTTGTCCTAGTACCTTCTGGGTGAATAGTAGCCTTTTTTTTTTTTTTTTTTTAAATTACAATAAAACCTTATTCCAAGATATTGGGGTTGAAAGGAAATTAAAACAAAAAAACTGATGAGGTCTAAAATAAAATGCATTAGCTGATTCTGCAGCCAAGGCCTTCAGTTTTGATTCTGTTATTTCCTTTGTTTGAAGTGTTTTTTGTTTTTGTTTTTTATTGAAACTGAGTTTTCCTCTGCTCTCTTTTTGAGATGTGGCAAATTTATAAATCCAGGCCCAAGAATTAGAAAAAAAAATCATAAAGCAATAGTACCTAAACTTTAAGGAGTGTCACAGTCTAGAGAATTTGTTAGGCCAAGGACTACTGGGCCCCATTCCCAGCATTTCTGATTCAGTATGTGGTATAGTAAGAAATATATTTGGTCTTTTTTCTCTGGTTCCTGGAACAGAGCTCCTACAAGCTTTTAGAGTTTTTTGAGCAATAGGAGTGTCTTGTTGTTCATAAGGAGCCCCTTTTGAGTGCACCAGCATTTATGTGAGTTAGTGATGGGATGGGGCTGATGGGGCTGGTTATCAGAGAGACCAAGCAGCAACTAAAGGCTGGAGCTTTCAGCCTGATCCACTGACCTCTGGGAAGTGGGTGGGGGAGCCGGAGATGAAGCTGCATCAAAGCTTTTGAGCAAGAAAATTTGATGATCTTCAGGACTGGTGAACCACCCAACTCCATGGACAGAATCCCTGCCCAGGGATCCTCTCAGACCTCACCTATGTGCCTCTTCACCTGGGTGTTCACTGCATCCTGTATAATAATCTGGTAAATGCAAGATGTTTTCCTGGGCCCTGGGAACCATCCCAGCAAATCATCAGACCCAAGGAGGAGGTTGTAGGAACTCAGATTTAGAGCTGGTTGGCCAGAAGTGCAGGGGACAGCCTGGGCTTGTGACTGGTATCTGAAGTGGGAGCCGCCTTGTGGGACTGAGCCCTCCACCTGTGGAGTCTGACACTATCTCTGGGTAGACGGTGTCAGAGTTGAGTTCAATGTATAAGACACACAATCTGTGTCCCTTAGACCTGGAGGATTGTTTGGTGGTGCTGGGAAATACACCAGAAGTGGGTGTGAGGTGGGACCTGAGGACCGGCACTGCTAATGTGTTTCCAGGTGATGCTGATGCTACTGGGCCAGGGACACACTTCGTGAACCACTGCAGTAAACAAACTGGATCACAGAACAGACAGTTGTCAGTGACCCTCCAGATTATTCTCCATGTTACAGTTTATATTGGTGCTCTGTGTTGATTGTGAGAGAAGGGGAGATAATAAATCAGCTTAAAATTTTTTTGTTTTTCCCCTAAGTATTAAGTATTTTTCTCAATATTTTTATCTCTCATGCATTATTTTATGTTCACAGTGTAAAGAACCCTTGGAAGACAGTTGTCTTGGGTCCTTTACTAAACTCCTAATGGGTTTTATTTCAGTTTCCCAAGGTAGTGACTGTATATATTTTCCAGTTATATAGATGTAACTTATTATAAAAGAGTTAATTCATTTGCAGTTACAAAGACTTATTTGAATGATTTTAATTCCTTATTTGGAGAAGGTAATGGCACCCCACTCCAGTACTCTTGCCTGGAAAATCCCATGGATGGAGGAGCCTCATAGGCTACAGTCCATAGGGTCGCTAAGAGTTGGACACGACTGAGGGACTTCACTTTCACTTTTCACTTTCATCATTGGAGAAGGAAATGGCAACCCACTCCAGTGTTCTTGCCTGGAGAATCCCAGGGACGAGGGAGCCTTGTGGGCTGCCATCTGTGGGTCGCACAGAGTCGGACAGGACTGAAGTGATTTAGCAGCAGCAGCAGCAATTTCTTTTTGGAAATGGTCTGTTTTCACTGTCAGGGAGAATGAGTTAGGCACGTAAATCTAATAAATACATTTTAGTGCTTAACGACTTTTGTACTTCCTTACTAGCATCAAAGTGCAGGAGGAACTAAGAAAAGACACAGTATTTCAAAGAAAATAGTGGCTACGCTATTGTAATACTAGTTGGACTTATGTCAAAGCAGGATACCCATAAATCAAGAGAATTTCTAGATTTCATAAATTTCTTTTTGTGAGAAAAGAATATACCATACCAAAATAACTGGGGTTAACCTGGCAGTATAGTTATTGTTGGATATATTAGGAGACTTAAGATAGAAAACTGAAGCAAAGGAAAAGCTCATAAATTTTAACAAAATCATAAAGGCTTTAGGAGTTTTCATGTTCAAAGTCAGCTCACAGCTGGAGAATACTAGGAAGGTAACCGGTTCTTAACATGACTCGTATCAACCTGACTCCCATCTTGGAAGATGGATTAAGTTGCTACATCTGGGGCCATGGCCCAGCCTACATGAATTAGGACACACTTCTTAGTGGTATTCCAATCTGACTACCCAGAACTAGATTTATCTGAGTTACTTTAAAAATATTGCTTTAAACACTCTGACATAAATCATAGCAATATTTTCTTTAGATCTGTCTCTTAAGACAAAGGAAACGAAAGCAAAAATAAACAAATGGGACCAGTTAAACCTGAAAAGCTTTTGCACAGCATAAGAAACCATGGACAAAACAAAAAGGCAGCCTACTGAGTGTGAGAAAATGTTTGCAAATGATATGATATTAATGATATTAATCTGATAAGGGGTTAATATAGAAAATATATAAACAGCTCACACAGCTCAGTAGCAAAATGATAAATAACCCCTAAAAAATGGGAAGACCTGAAAAGGACATTTTTCCAAAGAAGACATACAAATGGCCAACAGGCACATGAAAAGATGCTCAGATTGCTACATCAGAGAATTGCAAATCAGAACCACAAAGAGATATCACCTCACACCCGTCAGAATGGCTGTCATCAAAAAGACCACAGACAATAAATGTAGGCAAGGATGTGGAGAAGAGGGAACTCTCTCACATTATTGGTAAAGTGGTGTAGCCATTATGGAAAACAGTCTGAAGATTTGCAAAACCACTAAAAATAAAACTACCACATGATCTAGCAGTTCCATTCCTTGGGTATAGTAATATAGTCAAAGAAAAAACATTAATTCAGAAAGATACTTACACCTCAGTATTCACAGCAGCACTATTTATAATAGCCAAGACATAGAAGGAAGCAATCTAAGTGTCCATCTACAACAGATGAATGGATAAAGAAATTATACACACACACACACACACACACACACACACACCACTTCTTCCATTCTTCCACTGTGTGTATGTATGTGTGTATACATACACATATACACACAATGGAATACTACTCAGCCAGGAAAAGGAGAATTTTCCACTTGCAAAACTATTAATTCAGAAAGATACTTACACCTCAGTATTCACAGCAGCACTATTTATAATAGCCAAGACATAGAAGGAAGCAATCTAAGTGTCCATCTACAACAGATGAATGGATAAAGAAATTATACACACACACACACACACACACACACACACACCACTTCTTCCATTCTTCCACTGTGTGTATGTATGTGTGTATACATACACATATACACACAATGGAATACTACTCAGCCAGGAAAAGGAGAATTTTCCACTTGCAAAACCACAGATGGACCTAGAGAATATTATGCTTAGTGAAATAAGTCAGAGAAAGACACAGTATGTAATCACTTATACATGGAATTAAAAAAAAAAGAATGAATATAACAAAACAGAAACAGATTCACAGATATAACTAGTAGTTTCCAGTGGGGAGAGGGGCAAGGTAGGGATATGAGATTACTATGTGTAAACTATTATGTATAAAATAATAAAACTATAAGGATGGTTGGATGGCATCACTGACTCAATGGACATGAGTTTGAGGAAGCTCCAGGAGATGTGGAAGGACAGGGAAGCCTGGCAGGCTGCAGTCCATGGGATTGCAAAGAGTCAGAACAACAATAATACAAGGCTATATTTTACAGCACAGGGCATACTATCAATATTTTATAACTTAAATCAAGTATAATCTATAAAAAGTTTGAATTACTATGTTGTATACTTGCGCTTCCCTGGTGCTCAGATGGTAAAGAATCTTCCTGCAGTGCAGGAGACCTGGGTTCAATCCCTGGGTGGGGAAGATCCCCTGGAGGAGGAAATGGCAGCCCACTGCAATGTTCTTGCCTGAAGAATTCCATGGACAGAGGAGCCTGGCGGGCTTCAGTCCATGGGGTCTCAAAGAGTTCGACATGACTGAGCAAAACACACATACTTGAAACTAATGTAATATTATAAAGCAACTATACCTCAATACACACACACACATATACACATAGACATATATATTTTTAATTAATTTTTATTTTTTAGTTTGTTTTGCTTTACAATATTGTATTCGTTTTGCTATACATTGACATGAATCAGCCACGAGTGTACATGAACTCACAATCCCGACCCCCACCTCCCGCCCCACACCTTCTCTCTGGATTATCCCCATGCATCAGTCCCAAGCATCCTGCATCCTGCATCCTGCATCGAACTTAGACTGGTGATTCGTTTCACTTATGATATCATACATGTTACACTGCCACTCTGCCAAATCATCCCACCCTCTCCCTCTCCCAGAGAGTCCAAAAGGCTGTTTTATACATCTGTGTCTCTTTTGCTGTCT